>VYZX01011670.1:163377-295202 GCA_013401335.1 Brachypteracias leptosomus
AAAAATCAATTTTTGTTTCTTAACAAACTTGTTAAATGTTGCAAGGTAACAAATCCTGGGACACACTTGAGGATAGTGTTTACAAGACATACAGTGGTAGCCTTTTAGAAACAAAATTATTTTCTGTGAAGTGTGAAGTCTTTTGAGATAATTGCCCTGTGCAGATAATTACAATGTGAAATTTATTTTCATTAGATTTTGCTAGACAGATTTTTTTTCCTCTCCTTTGATAGTCTAAGCAATTTCCAGATATTTTAGGAGCTGGCTCAGGGAAGGGTGGGTTGTCTGTAGGATGGGTAACAAACCATATAAATCATGTCTGGTTCACTAGTTCAGTAATTGAATAAGTAGAAGTCATGCTTATATGTGGTGGCTCAGGGGCTGAATGAAATGGTGGTGATAGTCCATTTCCTACTGAATAATGCCTCCTGCCTCTGAAATCACCACCCCATTAAACCACCATGGTTGGTCAGCCCCACAGAAGGGAAGTTCAGAACATTACAAGAATGAATTATGAATTTAGGGGCAGCCGTTTGGCCAGTGTGGGTCAATGTTCTCTAGCAGGACGTCTATACTCCTTATCTGCTTTGCCATTCTTTTCCCCTTTTCCTTATGACTGAAAGTGGAGTAAAAAGTAAAGAAGTCCCACCACTGAAATCAGTGTGAGCAGCACCATCATTACATATCTGTGTCAGTAATGCACACACCAGAACTCCACTTTGTTGGGTACCACTATTGCACTACCAGTTAATTTCAATGTTTTCAGCTCATGCACATTTGGCATCGAAGTTTAGCTTTAAAAAGCAATTAAATAATTAACTTATTATCAGCAAATTAAAATCTTAAAGTAATCATCAGGAAGTTTAGCAACCCAGAGGTCTACAAAAGTGCAGCTCATACTTCACCCATTCTGTGGCTGTAAAAGTCTTTTGCTGTAAGTCCAGCAGTCCTTCGTGTACCACATCCCATTCTGCAGGTCTTCCAGAGCAGGACTTTGATGGTCTCTTGTACGAATTGCTCTGTATAACTCTGCTCAGAAGGTATATTATCTATATGATAAGTGGTGGCAGAGAGAGTATATTTGCTATGTTAATTCCCATGAATAAGACATTAATAAGTGGATTTTTCAAGTATAAAAATGATAGACAACACTATAAGCAGCAGCCAAATAAGTAAAATAAATTAACATAAAATAAATAAGGTCTTTCTGTGATGCTAAACTACTCAAGTACAATTTGGTTTTATGCCCACAGTTCTAAACCTGTCAGTGTAAGGAGAATATAATTTTATTCTGGAGGGGTTACTGTAAAACATAATTTTACTTTCATTCATATATAAACCAGTCTAGGACAAAGTTTCTGTTCAGCTCAGTTCAAGCCCAAGTAGTGCTTGATTGATTTAGCTTGAAATCTCAAATAAACCCAGCAGAAAAATGAAGGCCTGTCTGCAGCTGAGAAGTAGCATGGATTAGGGTGGGGGTGAATTTAAAGCACTCTTTCTGTTATACACGGCCACATTTGAATGTTCTTACTACAGAATAGATGTCCCTTTCTGAGCTCTTGTGCTGAATGTAATCTATTTTGAAAATTAAGCTAATCAACCATGAGGTGCTGTTCATCTGGAATAAAAGTTTCTGCACATGGAATGAGCCATTAAGTTGCACAAGGGACGAAACTCTCTGCAAAAATCCCCTTAAAAATGGGTCACAGCACAAGTTTGGATGCAAACTCTTTGCAAAAATCCCCTTAAAAATGGGTCACAGCACAAGTTGGGATGCAAACTCCTCTGTGCTTTTCGAGAGTTTGCATCTCAAGCTAAATTGTGCCCCTGGCTTCAGCAGCTCAGCAGTGGGATGCCACAAGCTCCAGGTTTTGATCACCCTGAACACATGAGATACCTGCATTCAGGTGAAAAGCTACTGCTAATGTCTTGACATGAGTTTCTCAGGTTTCAGTGTAGAATTTAATTACACTAACTACTTGGAATATTTAATTGAACCTAGAACTCAAAAGGAGCCAAGACCTCAAAATGAAACGGCTCATACAAAATCTTGCATCACTGAATTATTTAATTAAATGTGTAGTTGTACCTAGGCTTCCTCTGGTAATTTCATAATTCCCATGTATTTTAATGTTACAAGATGAACTGCTAGGTCTTTTTCTTTTCACAGCATCAGGATAACATCATTCATTCTTCTTAAAAGCATGCATTTTAATAAATACTTATACATTAAAAAGGAAGCTGCTTAGAAAATGTCAGTTGAGGTTCGACTGTGCATGTCATCAGTTTTGTTTACTTGTTTAATACAATCTCAGACCAGTTACATTCAAGGTGTAGTTGAACAAATGCATCCACTTTCCTGTCACATCTTGAGGTGGCTTTACCTTTTCAGTCCTAGTGAAACTGTGACAAAATCCTCAGGCCAAACTTTACCCTGAACTCACATTCCCTTTGTTCTATGTATGAACATACACGGAATAAAGACATACCTACTCCTTTGTTTGCACAATGCACAGCATAACAATTCCCATTTATGATTGGGACCTGCTGAGTACCAGCATAACATCAGCTGTTATTTATAGCAGTGTCTGTGACATTGTAAAACCTACCTTCCTTTTATCATCAAGAGACACTGCTTCCAGCTCATAATCTTGCCGCCCGTGGAACACAATGCTGAAGCGCCTCCTTTCAGTGTCTTCACAGGCTTTGACTTGGGAGAAAGGGAACTCTTTCTTAATAATTCCCTTCTCAATGTTAAATATGGTCTTTGTGTTGAAATCAATCTGGAATAGAAAGTTCTTCATTACTTGATGCCATCTCTTCTCTTCATTGAAAGGGAAAGTGTGTCCCAAACATTGCCATGTAAAGCATTTCAATAAGGGACCAGCTTAGAAGATGCATCTCTCTTAACAATGAGTGGAATAAAAAATGACATTTCATCATAAGATACTGTACTGTATTTGTTTTAGTTACAAAACAAACAGATACTCATTGTAAATGTGCTTGCCTATCTCTTTTGATTAATATGCATCAATTTATCACTCTGAAATATTATTTCTTTTTAAATTCTCCTTGTCTTATACAGCCCAGGGCAAAAACTTCCCATTCAGCAATAGTGGTAGCACAAACTAATGGCATGACCATCTCAGCAGAGATTCAATTACTAACTGGTTCAACCTATGCCCCGGTACTAAAATGAAGGTGGTTATTTTTATAACAGCTATTTCTGTGTCAGGAAAAGAGGATACTATTGAGAGATTACTTTCCGATATAAATATTGCTGTGTTTTGGTTTAGATCTTATCTAACAGATATTTTTGTCTGTATGTATATATACAGATATATCTGTACATATAGGCGATAGGAGCAATGATAATAGCCAATAAAGTTATTTTATTGCTGTTTCACAGCTATAACAATTAAAATTGTTTGCTTCAAAATCGGATTATTCTTCTTCCACTGCACAATCTGTATTTGCAGTGTTAAGAACTGGCACAGACAGATTCCAGTATCTGTTCTGTGTGTCAGTCACTGCTGAGCAGAAGCAGCTTTGTAGATGCAATAAGATGTGATTATTATCTGAGCACCCAGCTTCAGTGAATGCAGCCCACAGAGAAGACAAACTCAGAAAAGTCTCAGATCTCACCTGAGTTGGATATTTACCTTCAATCATAAATGATTCTTGGCACCTTTCATTCCTACAAGGCAGACCATGCCAGCCAAATGCTACCACCATGGCCTTTCCCTCTGTTCTGTTTGTAGTGGGGAAAAGTGGGAAAAGCAGAACCCTTCTCATTGTTATCTCTGGCTTTTGGAGGCTGCTGGAAACTAGAGAACTGGAATTAAACTATTCCAGATTCCCAGACTGATAACTTCCACATGTAAGATAGCTTTCTCCAATTTTCCCTCAGCCTTATGTCTAAATAGTTAACTTTTTTGTCCCCAAAATCAGTGAATATTGAGGAAAATAAGGAGATTATACTTTTCACATTTACGAAAAAAAACTTATATGACTTGGAGTTACTCATTATCAGATTTTGCCCAAACTGCAGGAAAAATTCAGTGAGATCCAGGTTCCTGGAAACAATATGAAACCTTAGTCACTGATTCAAGGAATCAGGAAATCACCATCAGGTGTTATCAACAGAAGTTTTTTTAATATTGTGCAAGTCAATAAAGCCTTAAGGGTTCATAATGTTAAAAAAAAAAAAAATTACAGGATAGAGTAACCATAGTCTGCCAAATGAACCTTCTGACTATCCCCAGGAACATTTCTTCCCAAGGCTTTATAGAGTGCAGTTGAAGTGATGGCAAAATGGACAGACATTTAACTAGGTCTGTATCACTTGTATGCATTTACTGTCGTCAACTAATAAGAACTTCCAGGCAGAACCTATTCTAATTGATCATCTTTGTGACAAATCATAGTTTTTAGAGGTGATATAATGTCTTAGATCATCAAGTCCATTCTACAACTCTCCCAGGAACTCAGCAGAGGGAGTTTCAAATATTAACCACAAAATACTTCTGGTGTAAAAGGTAGAGAGTTTGTTCAATATCTTATAACTCCTTGATAGCTTAAAAAAAAAATCTTGTGACTCAGTGACCTATCCCATAACATTTCCCAAGCAATCTAAGCATGCTATATTTTTATATATTGCTTCGAAAGTGAGAATTTTTAAAGTTACCTGCAAGATTCGTTTCTGCCATCGATAGTGTTTGTATTTGTAGATAATGAAATTAAATTGGGAGCCAGTTAGCAAATCCTGGGAATCCTGAAAAAGACAGCAGAAACCAGCAATAAATCCAGCACTGCACTCATTTTTATCCACTCAAATCCAGTTGTGTTTCGAGGTGAAATCTCCCTCAGTGAACAATGTTCAAACAGCACTGGAGGCTTTACAGAAGAGCTAAACGTGGAGATAGATGGAAACATCCTCCTGACCTGATTTTCACAAGCACAAAATATCCACAAGTCCTGCTGAACTAGTGAAGATAGGATACAGGTAACATTAACAATTAGCACCTGACATATTTGCTAATGGAGTGTATCTTTGCACAGGTTGGGAGTACATCTTTGAAGGCAATAGAGCATGCTCCTAATGCTCAACCAGGCTTCCCAGAACATGCTCGTACATTTGAATGTCTTACAAAATAGATCAAAGGAGTGACCTTACCTTTTCAGCATACACTTCTTTCTGTGCCAAATGCAAAGCTCCTTCAACGCTCACTTCTTTGTTTTTCACCATGTTCATAATTTTGAGGATTTTTTCCTGGCTTAACTGGAAAAAAAGTCAATCAAATGTTCTTAGAGGCTGTTTTTTCATCTGACTAGTGAGGCTACAGAGGGCTTGTGACAGTTACAGCCACGGTATCTGCCATAAAATTACAATTTCATTCATATTTTATGTGCTATCGACAACCTGCCCAGCAAATATAATCTCCCTTTGAAACCTGGTGAAAGTCTACAAGATATCAAATATACAGGGGCTTTTACAGTTTTAGAAGATGGGGTGGTAATATCTGGAGATAAAACTGCCAGGAGGAAATCTTTTTTAGTTAGAGAATCTGGCAAGAAGTGAGAACATCAATTTTGCATGCTTGCCTGTGTCTTACCCTTAGTGTAAAGCACTGCACACGGACAACATGAAAGCAAAATTAAGACCATTGAAAATTTTCAGGGTGAATGGGAGGGAAAAATTGATGTTGGTAGGAGTAGGTAGAACTGTCATGTGAAGTTATCCAAACACGCTAACAAGCCAGCATTACGCAACCCCTTTTTTACCAGAAAAGGAGGCTACACTGTCAATAGGCTTACACACAAATCTGTGTTGCTCTCAAGTGAACCAGATGGGGATTGCAATGCCAAACAGGAATCAAGCAAAGAAAAAAGGCAAGTGGAGTAACCAGGGACCCAAACTACAGCTGCTCACACTGTTGGTAAAGTTCTTTCACAGACTTTGTAGAAGGAATGAAAAAACCTCCCTTTGAGAGAGACCAAAGAGCTCCCTTGTGTGATATCCATTCCTCAGCAGTAGCAGAATTGGGAATTTGGAAGCAGTGTGTAGGTTTTACCACCAGAGTTCAGGAACTTGTGATTTTTTAATGGGGAATCTTTGCTACAATATTCAATTAACTACAATATAGAACGTTTCCCATCCCCCTGGAGAATGACCTCACCACCAGGAGATAAGTTACTGCTGTAAAATCTTTCTTTCAAATCACCCTTTTCAAACTCTTCCACACAGAGATGCAGGTGAAGAGCCCACCCCAGGAGCATTGCCCAGGCTGTGGCCACCCCAGGAGCAAGGGGAAGGCACAGGAGACTTGTTTTGGGAATGGGGAGGGAGCTTTCCCTGCGTCCCTATTGCTGGAGCTCCGAAAGGCCAACACATTCAGAGCAGGGCAGCTGAAAGCACCTCAGCATTGCAAGCAAACCCGAATTTTGCTACCCCAAGGATGAGGCACCAAGACCTGGAGTGGGTTTTGCTGTTCTTGCTATAAGAAAAAGAAAACAAAGAGGTAAAGACAGGCACAGAGCCAGGTCTGCTGCCCAGGAGTGGGAGAGTGGGTAGAAATCAGGGCTCTTGGGAGCAGCCAATTTTGGTGCCTCAAAGTTGTGACTGCTACCCCAGCCACAGCCACCAAGCTGCTGCTCAGGCCTCTGAAGCAGGCAGGGAGGACAGCAGGGCAGGCAGGGCTGCAGCTGCTCTGCCACCCCCAGCACCTTCCTGTCCTTACCAGCCACTTGCTCTACCTACGCCTACAGCTCTCCACAGACGCAGCAGCTTCTCTGCTAAAACCCCCAACAACACAGCCTTGAAGCAGAGCAAGGTCCTCTCCAGCCATCCAAGCACCGCAGTCACCTGGCACAGGTCTGGTGGGTAACATGGAAATAGCCAGTCACACCACAGAGGTCAGGGACCAGTAAATCCAAATTTTCTGAGCCCTACTAAATTTCTACCATCTCAACCAGTTTCTGATGAATGGACACATTGTGTGTTTTTACAGCCTACAAATAAAACTGGGAGTAAAAGAAGAAATATTTTGTTTGTAAAGCTTTGGAATTTTCAATGCTAATATAAAGGTAACTTATGGCATAGCTCCCAGCTGCAAATAGTAATGCGAACAGTGAGGAAGGAATGAAAGCAGCCTGATAATTCATTCACACTTGCTGAGGCACAGAAGGTTCCTACAATGACCTCCACATTCTGTATTTGAATTTTAAATGGCCATATATTTACACCACACATACACTGTATACGATTAGATCTTAACAAGATAATTCCCCACTGAACAGGCTCTGTGTAAGCAAACAAGAATATGGATATATTTGAATTGAAAAATATGGTTTCCTTAAGGCTAAACTCTGCCAGCTTTAGAATACAAGATCCTATTTATACAGAGTAGCAATTCTTGGGAGGAAGTGAGGTAGTATTTTTGCAACTGTTAGTCCTTTTTTATGGAGAAGGGTTCAAAGATTTTGCATCAGGATGCCAGTGATAACAAAGACAACATCATAGCCTTATGTTAAAGGCACAGTCTGATTAGCATAAAGAGGAGGAGTATTTATTTCCTTCGCTTCATTACACCAGTAATTCAATGAACAAGCTCAGTTCCCATTTGAATCTCTTGGTGTTGCCCAGCTGCACAACATATCTGAACATCTGCAGGGATGCCTCTTAAGAGTGGCCAAGAAAAGTTTCAGCTTGAGAAATATGAGACTTTGAACTTTATTCTAGGATGTAGGTGATTTGGGTCACTAACCCTGTTCTCAAGCAAGCAGGCTCCAAACCCTGCAGTGCCCCAGGCACCAGGTATTTTAAGGTTTGTCTTTCTGGCCAAATATTCTATCTAGGACCAAGAAATCTTGCCACATCTCTACTAAAACCAAGACATTTTCTTGTGATTCACTGGGTTTCTCTTTTGCGTGGGTGAAAATTTTCAAAAGTTCTGGGGTTTTGTTGTTTTGTTTGTGGTTTGTTTTTTACTTTTTACAAAACAAACTACAGAAGAAAATAAATTTTTAACTCTGTGAAGTATTCACCTCTCCATTCTGCTTACCATCCCCAAAGTTTCCTTTAGAGTAGAACGAAATTCTGCCCAAGACATGAAAACAACAGGGAACATCTCTTAATTTACTTTAAAATGTATGAAGAAAAATATTTGCAAAAGAAGCAAATCATTTTGTATATTGAAAATTGAAGAAGGTTAGTTAGTAAGTCAGACTAGTGACAGTTAATGCATCCCCTAGGGAGCACACAAAAGACAGTGCTCGGTACAGGTTATTTTTAACAGCACCCTGTTGTTTTAATGTCTCTGTTAACTCTCTTTCTCTCTGCACATCTGTAAGCAGGAGGGAAACATTTCAAAAGACAAGAGAGACAAAAAAGGCACTTTTCAGCTTACGAGAACTGTCAAAATTCTTTGTCAGAAGTCTGTCTGGCTCGCTCGGGTTTTTGACAGCCACATGTTAGGATGGTATTTTTACTTGCAAACAAGACTTGAGTAACAGATCCTGACCTTTATAATTTTGTATCTGTGGGGCTTTTTTCTCAGCACATCACAATTTTTGTAATGCTCATTCCTGTGTTTGTTTTGCTTATATTTTTTTTTCTTAAAAAGAAGCAATTTTTTGCCATATTATCTACTGAAATGCCACCAAGTCAGATCGTGTTATATTACCTAATAGTATGTGACTGGTGCAACCAAACAGAATGTTTTTATACAAGATTGGATAACAAAACTTAGAAGCATTTAACATTTTTCTGTTATAAAGCATGCACATTAAGGAAACACAGGAGATTGTGTTGATAATGCTTTTGTTTACCTGCCAGGTTAAATAAGCTTGTTTAACACAGATTAAATTTTCATCACCCACCAAAAATTCAGTATGGCCACGTAAGTGATTCGAAAGAAAACTCAGTGCTCACAATTGAAGGAAAAGCATGGGGCTCCAGGCATTCTCTGTGTATCCATTACTCTGCAGGGTGAGGTTTTTAGACTTTTGGCCTAGACATGGTGTAAAACATGTTTAGTGGTGAGATATGAGATTTCTGGCTTGTTCCTGGGCAGCTACTGACAGGACTCTGCATGATCCCTGCCAGGGTTCCTGCCACTCTCCATTTACCCAGCACAGTCTCACAGGAGGCCCTAATGGGTATGGAAGGGTCTCTGCATGTAGTCTCCACACTGTGGAAGTATTACTCTAATGACTCCAGAAAGGTCTCCAGACCTTCTGAGCACCAACCAAGGAAGAGGCGTTAAAGCCACGTCATCTGAGCCATTGACAGTTGACTGAGCAAAGCAGCAGAAGGTGTGCAGAGCATGGGGAACCACTCAAGGATAAAACAGGCTAAGGTCCTTCTGTGTCTCTTCTTTCTGACTCTCACCCTCTAACACACACTGGTTCACATTCCCCAGTCAACCACAGGATGGCTGTGGCTCCTATGCAGTCAGTGGAGATACCAGGGCTTCTCTAGGTGGCAATTCACCACATGCAAAACCTGTCTCATTATCTGGCAACTCTTTCTCTCTGTTACCTACAGAGCAGTTTGAGGTATGTAGCTTTTGCTCAGCTTATTCTTATTCTGTGGACCATCCTGCCTCAATCATAATAATACGACAGCAATCTAATGCAAAAAAGACTCCTGGAACGTGTGCACCTACAGCCATGGAGACGTAGAGCAAGAAATCTGGCTGTCAGTCAGCTATACATATGATCTCAATTATCACAAATATTGGCACAAAGCAGTGAGACATTATTCCAGGTTTACTTAGGTGCAGATCACAGCTAATATGCACCCAGCTCGATCATTTCCTGTGACAACAAAACCAAGTCAGGCAGAAATCCTGCTCCCCATACAAGTGAGGAGACATTTTTATTCAAGTCTAGTCAAGCTTTTCAGTGTTAAGCATTCCCTACACTTGTCCTTATTAAACATTAAAAGTGTTAAACATTCTTGTCTGCTTGCTGCAAGGAGCAAGAGACAAACCAGCTCCTGTCTGCCATGGCCCCAGAAGGGAAGGCTGGGCTGAGAGGGCTTCCTCCTCATCCTCTGCACTCCAGGTAGCACCTCCCTTTTAGCACTGCTGCGATCCCCTCTCCAAGGGACAAGGGGGCTCAATCCAAGAGGGGAGAGCCAAGTAGTGGCTACATATTGTTCTACAGAGATCTCATGAATTTCTGGGGCATAAATCTGGCTGAATGCTAGTGTTGTCCACACAGAAAGAAATATGCTCTTTTAACATACATGCCTGACATTGTTTTATCCAGCATAGGAATTAATTAATTTTCCAGTCCAGGGTTTGGGGTTTTTTTAATAATAGAAGATTTTGTTTTCTATCCAGAACAGCAGGATAAAGCAACGTTGAGGTAAAGCCTTCTGGGGATTTTGTGTTGACTCAGAGCCTTCCAGCTACATTGCACAACATTTTCTGCAAAGCAAGGACAGTGTAGAAGCTTAAAAATAAGTGCCAGGATATAATGCAGTGATTGACCTGTGACGAAATTTCAAGTACCAACTTCCTTTTTGCTACGCTTTTAAAGAAATCCCTTCTCCCACCACCATCCTTTTTTTTTTTTCTTTCTAAATCAAATGCACTGGCTTAGTTTCTATGGATATTTGTCTTCCCCACAACATTATGCTGAACTGCACTCTGCTTAAAATCACTTAAATGACACATTCAACATGTAAAGAGAGCAAATGCAATCTGGGTTGCCTTAAAAGTCCCAGTCTGGTGTTACCAGCTCTTATCTCCTCATGTATTCAGTTGTACCAGGTTTGAACTTGGCCCAAAGCGTCCTGAGCACTCCCATATATTTACAGGGGAGTTGCAGTCTTCTGTGACTGGGGCATCTGAAAAGCCTTCACTAGCAATTTGCATGAAATACCAATATAGATGACTGATGTGATATTTTTATGTGGCAATACCATCTTTAGTAGCCAGTCATAGAGATAGACTAATATTATTTGTCAAACAAAGCTGCTATTCATCAAATAAATTATCCATCTGTAATAATGCTTTGCATTATTTGCTCAGATCTATATCTGGCTGAATATTATCTGTCAACATTTATTGAAAGAAGAAGGTATTCATCAAAGAGTAGCTTGATTTCCTTGAAAACACTGGAAATTCTGCCACTTTCAGTAGGAGCTAAAGGACCCCAAAGATATTTTATTATGATTTATTTTTATATTGGCATAAAGGTATATAGTAATTAAGTTTAAAAAAAAGCAAACAAAAAAACAACTCAAAGAGCTAGTGTCAAAAATACTTAGGTACCAAAACGAAACTGGTGTCTAGTGACATGTATATAGTACACTACACAACACAAACTAGTCTACCTACTTCCAATTTTAAAAATACCACTACAGTGAGAAATCTCAAAGCCTAAACATTTCCTAAAGTTCTCTCTGAAAAACTGTCAATTTATAGGTCTCACATGAAGCAAATACTTTCGAGTTTCCCCTCAATCACCACTTCACAGACCAGCATGGACACTCCTGCTCTAACAGCACTTGGAAGTTGTCAGGAAACGACACTCAGAAAGTAATTACCAGAGTTTCACTGTGAAAACTCAAAGGATAAATTGAGTGGTGCTGCACAGGAGACCAACTTCGTTTTGTACTATTCAGTGTTTTCAATAATGATCTGGTGATGGACTAGGGATTTTGTTTATTAAATTTGCAGACTGACACGAAGGTGGAAAGAACTGCAAGCGGGTTGCAAGGAACATTCAACTTCAAAACAAGCTTGACAAATGAGAAAAGCAATAATACACCATTCAACAAATGAATAAAAACAAAAAAAATCCTGAAGAAGTTCAGCAGGATTTACCAGCTTCACAAAGACTGGCTGAGGAAGATTTTCTTCAGAAAAAGACCCAAAAGTTCCAGCAGCTCACAAACTGACACAGGTTAACAATGTCATGCTGCTGTGATAAAAGCAAATATCCCACTGGGAAGTTGCAGACAGCAGCAGAGTCTGCAAAACACAAATAATCTTTCCAGTACCCAGCACTGATAAAGGCTTCTGCTGGAATAATGGGTGACATTTCCCATATCTCCAGAAAAAAGTTGGACATGTTGGAGAAGTCCAGATCAGGACAATCAGAGCTTTGGACAAACACCAGTTAGAAAGAGAGAGAGGAAGGACTGGGATTTCACAGCCTAGGGAAAGCTGGGGGAGTCACAGTCTTCAAGTACATGGACAGCTGCTGCAGAAAGGAAAGGAGCAGGTTGTTCCCTGTGTGGTAGGAAAGAAGGAATATGGTTTAAATTACATCAAAAGAAGTTCATCTTAGATGTTTGTAAATAGCAAGGACAACACTAACCACTGAGCTGTCTAGGGAAGATCACGGATCCTCCCATTGCTGAGTATCTTTAAGAAGAATTAAACTAAACCTTTATGATCACAGGGATGCAAAAGCCCTGGGTGGTGTTTTGATAGATGCCTTAATAGATTTGTGCCACACCCAACCTCCTCCTTATTTGACCCATATTTTGCATTTTAAGTAAGTCCAAGCCCAAGTGCAAAGAACAGGTGGTTTCACTTCTTTTCAAAGCGTCACTTTCAGGGAAAGTGACAGTCAGAGACTGAAAAGATTTTAGAAAACTTCATCCAGTCTATGAGAATTTATTTCCAATGCAGAGATACTCCCCCAAAGCCCTCCTTTCAGGGGACCATGTGGTACTTTATCAGGACTGACAGTGCTTGGTTGAGTATCACACAGCCTCAGCATTACCCCTGTGATGAAGAACCCAAGAGCAAGACCTGCAGAGAAACCTTTGGCAGCAAGCCTCACCTCATAACAAATAGAATTATGTTTTCCAAATCCTAAGACACATCCTAGGTCCTGTTTCAGCCAGACTTGTGCTAAAGGCCCAGGCACTCTAAATCAGGAAAGGAGATGCCCTTGGCTGTGCAGAGCCAAGTCTAGAGTGCTTCAGTTCTTCAGTACTGATGGAGATCAGCCACCGTCAGCACCTCAATGGTCATTCTGCTTTCCACCCCACAACTGTTTGGTGCCAGTTGTCTATTGAGTTTATTTAGCACTGACAACTAGAGCTAAGGTGATCTTGGAGTATAAAGACACAGTTGTATACCTCTATGTCTTCAAATAAAAATTCATAGCAGTCTTTCAATAGTATTTTTATGAGTTTTCCACTCATACTCCCTTTATATCTCAGTCCAGTCACTTACAAATATAAGTGAGAGCTTTGGCTATCTAAAAGCATGATGTATTGCTAAAATCCATGGATTCTGTGCTTTTACTGCCTCACTTACTTCATGTTAAGCAGGTGCAATGTTAAGATTATTAAATTTAACATGGCATTTGAATTACCTGCTAGTGATTTTCTTCAAATACCTACCAAAATATCCTTGCAAGTAGCACTCAAAACAGAAACTAAGATTGCAGAATTTTTAAGTGTGATAGTAAGACCTCCATGGCTGAAAAGCACACAGTTGGAATGCTGGTGTGGCTGCCATACATTACAGTTGGTATTATAGAGGCTGAAGACCTCAGTACAAGACCTATGAACTAGTTTCCAGTTTGTACTAATGGTTCATGTAATGAATGCCCAACATGTTCAGCTTTCACTTCTTTATGTCATGCCTAATCCATTAGTAAATCAGGTTTAGACCCTCTTCCACCATCCCTTTGTTTTCCTCCAAACATTGGCTTCCACAAAGACAAATTACATTAAAACATAAATAGAGTGAATCCTTTTTTTAAAAGAAAAAGTGAGATTTTTATGTGGTAAGAGACTGACTTGCTGAACGTTGCTGTCAGCTCAAATTAAGTGAGTGCAATCTGAATGCAACCTAAATAGAGGCAGTTTACCTTTGAAGTAGCTACTATGGGAAGGTTTTCAAAAGCATTCAGGGATAGCTTTACACTAGGTACACTCAGTACAAGAGTAGAACTCCCAATGATTTCGGTGCCCTGTCACCACAGAAACATGTAGTATATGTCCTGAATATATTAAATTAGACTTGATTTCAAAACAATACTTAAGTGTGAATTTGCCAAGTAATTTCCTAGTGTATTGAGCTATATCTTCAATGCTATAGTACAAAACGGACTGAAATAAAGGTGGCTCATATAGAAGTATTTCAGTTTGTTACTAAAATAATGATGTTCTATGTCTTTAGATACAGTAATTAAAATAATCCACAGTGATAAGAACTATCGAGGATTATCATATTTGCTTATTAACGTGATAGTCCAATTAATCTTGTGAAGAAACAAAGATTACCAGGCTTTTTAACAGAGACATCTAATTATTTTAGAGAAAAACATGCATCTTTCTGTTCACAGGCTTACAATCTCATCCTGTCTCCTAACGTCTTGTAAAAGAAAGATACATATCAAGAATGGGGCTGCTAAAATTAAATGCTGAACAAGACTTATTTCATTATACTTGGTTTATTAGATCATATTAGTTAACACCTGCTGAGCAAAAAGTATGAAAAGCAATATAGAAAACACAACACTGATTTCATGCATGTTTAACTGAGAATCCAGGGTCTCCATGAATTTTACATTAATTAGCTGGAACATTTAATGAACAAACTCTTCATTATGTTCTCATCAAAACACAGTCTGAGAGCTTAAGGAAAAACCCCAACGAGCATCCATCTGCTAATGTATCATTTCTGATCTAACTTTTTTTTTCCCCCCAGGATTCTAGTGTGTTAGTAAATCACCCTAACAAAATATTTAGGTAAAAAGGGGCCATTACTCCTTGCCACTCTCTTCCTAAACTCTGATTAAGCAGAATACAGTCCTTGCCTGTGTAAATATTTTTTCTATGTTCTTAACACTTCCCTACAAAAGTACACTACGTTTTCCAAACAAGGTCAAGTTCCTCAGGATTGGTAGTTGGACATTTATTTATGGTGGGTCCCTAAGTTCTTAAACTCAGGAAGTAATTTCCCTTCAAGAAGAGGCTTGGCAATATCCATTGTGCTCCCAGTTTCAGGAACCTGGACAGTACTGAGGATGGAACAAGGCAGATGGAGCTCCAAATGGCTCAGTAGCAGGAAATTTAATGGAGGGATTTCACCTGTGTATGAGTGGTTATAAGACATACCTCAGCATGTAGTTCATCCCTGTCCCACAGGCATTTTTTATCCTCTTTGTTTAATGGGCTACTTCCTGCTAAGCAGCAAACATGAAAATACAATGCAGCTTCCCTGAGTCTTTTGATCTTGTCTTATACAGGAAACATATTCCCAAGCTTTGAGGTGTTTTTAGATGGATCAAGGAAAGGGGAGCTCTGGTTCCCACAGATGTTTGCATATCAATGCTTTAGTCTGCCTACAAGTGATTCTGGCTTTAAGTACAGGTGCAGTCTCAAAGTAATACACACTGATATATCATATCCCACCCAGTAGCTCTGCAGAACCACAAACACTCAGATTCAAAACACCAGCAAGGACTGAACTGTCTCACAAGTCCCCTGCACTGGTTGACATTTGATGCTAACTGCAAGGAGAAGATTGTTCTGAATTTATATCTGTGCTGGACTGACCACTCAATATCTATGGTCAAGCCATCAGAAATCCCAGTAGGTCAGCAGAACATCAGATTCCTGATTTGTAGTCTAACAGAAGCCCATCGCAGGGGCTATAAGAGCTGCCCCTAAGGCTGGGGACATGTTCATGAATATACATATCAGAAGATAAGGAACCATTTGGCCTTATTTAAATGGAATTGATCCCTTGGTAAATATACAGAGAAAATCTGCTTTAAGCTATCTTGGAAAAGACCAGGGGAGGAGGGAACACTCACCAAAGAGAGATGGCCTTTAACAAAAAGTCTAATGAAAACTGTATGGGAAAGCCATGGGGATAAAGTACTTTAAAGTTGTTGATTAAAGTAAAGCAGAGTGGAAAAGCAAAAGGTCTGACAGCCATTCCACCTTGCACCATGATCTTATCAGCTCTCAGAAGACTTAGATGAAAAGCCTCAGGAAGATATATAGCCAAGTTTCAAAAGGAGTTCACAAAAAGTTT
This sequence comes from Brachypteracias leptosomus, assembly GCA_013401335.1. Lineage (NCBI taxonomy): Eukaryota > Metazoa > Chordata > Aves > Coraciiformes > Brachypteraciidae > Brachypteracias > Brachypteracias leptosomus. The sequence goes on from VYZX01011670.1 coordinate 179,403, forward strand.
TAAACTCATTTTTCTCAGGTGCCGTTTAGCTTTGTAAATATTTTGGTGATCATATAACCCGAGCTTTGTGCTGTGCTTAATTGCAGGCCTTGGGGACTGGAAGAAAGGGAAAAGTGGGACCATCTGGTTACAGTTCCCTGTTTTCTGATTCTCATTCATATAAGCCCTTTCTGGTAGCAAACATTTGGTTGTTTCCACACCTGTGCTGCCCCTGACCTCCCCAGCGGTACCTGAAGCAAGAAATAAGAGCAATGATTCATAAGCTGGAACTCAGGGCTGTGAGTCAGTGCCAAGCAATAAACACACGAGCTGTAGACAGCAGAGAAAGGGAAAACACTTCCAGGCTGGATTTGTGCCTTTTCAACATCACCACCATCAACAGCTTCTCCAAATAGATCCCAGCACCTCAGCACATTGAGATACTGAAAAGTGCCAGACAGGACCTGCAATTTTATTACACTTCAGGTGCTATTACTTCAGTTGAAGCAATTAATATCTGTCAAGCTAAATGACTGTCTTTGGATCACCTGGTTCTCTGCCCTCCATGAAAACGTTCAAAGGCCAAGGAGGTTGATGCTACATGGAAGTAACCAAAGGCAGCAATTTGTCCTGTGCCAATTTTCCTCTTTGACAAGCCAAAAAGCAATGAAAAGGTTTCACCCTGGTTTAGGCAATTGCTCAGGATTTGTCTAGAGCCTTGCCTCGTAAATCTTTTCAATGAATATCTTGTACTTCTCAGTGAAAAAAGGGGGATCATGCAAACAGGGCTGGATTCTCCCCAGCTCTCGTACCTTGCAAGCCAAGCCACCCTCAGTAGCTGCCCAGGACTACCTCAGACCACTCCACCACACCTCAGCCTACAAATAACAGATCATTATTTCTCCTAATTACTCTTCACTCCAGGTCACACATCAAGGAACCTCTGTCGATACATGCCACCAGCTATCCTAGTTAGAGAGGAGTTTTCCACTGCTTAATTCTCCTGATTACAGACTTCCAAACATGCAAGTATTGAAACAAGCAGAATGTCACAGTGACTGTATATCTGGCAGGCACTCTCAGACTAATTCAATAGTGCTGTGAGCTGATGTATATTCAATTCTGGTATATCAATCACTTCAATTTCCTGTATGATGATCAAAAAACTGCATTTGCCTATAATACAAACCACTATTTTTTCCCCTCCAATTACCTTATGGAAATTTTTAGTGCAGGTAATATATAGTATTAATAAATCTTCTCTAGCATGGCAATAGAAAGACTGATTTTCTCTCTTTCTCGCTTTCTTTGTATCAGGAAAACCTCACACATCTCAACTTGCTTAAGAATACAGCACAGAAAAATATTGTTTCACACACATCTTCTGCAAACACTTTCTGATATATTGGACCAGTCTGAGCTCATATCACATAATAATCAATTGCATTAAACAATCGACTGCAAATTCCTTGCCAGTAAGATACAAAGTCATTTTCAGTTTCTGATATGCCCCCTCTTCAGTTACACACAATAAACAGCACTTTCACTCAAGCCATAACAGTTTCTGCCTTTACCTGTGAAAAAGTGTCTTGTGTTCTTGTATTATCCATGTCTGTGAAAATTCTATTTGTTTCATCAGTGTCCCATAGGGTTGCAAACTATAGTTTATTCATGAATCCCACCTGCTTTTCCACAGCACGGTTCTCGTTCTTTCTCTCTGCTTCCCTCTCTCTTACGAAATCTTGCAGCCAATGGCTTTTATTAAGTGTTACTTCCTCTTCTACTGAGAACTAAAAGAAACAATAATCATGCTTTGCTTCCTTATGGCAACTCTGTGAAAAGACAAAAATGTAGAAGTTGTTTGCTTACTTTTCCTGAACTGATATTAATGTTCTAGTGACTTTCTGAAATCACCAAGCCATGAATGCTGAAATTATGATTTATTGCTGTTCATTGAACCTCTCTGAACACCCAACATGTTAGTTACCAAAACAGATTTCATACTAAATGTAGCAAAGTTTTCCTGAGGAGTTACAACACAATGCTCAATTTTCATAGCCATATTTTCATACACCACAGCAATCTTTAACATGTGTCTTCAAACTCCAGCATGAGTATGTGCACTTGTGAGTGAACAAACAAGATTCCTGTAAAGATAAGCAGCACTTCAAACTCTGCCTTTGCTATCTGTATCAGAGGAGAGAGTCTAGTGATTAGAAGAGGGAATTAACAGGAAGGCATTCCCAAAATCTAACCCTGGCTCTGACAAAAATTGTTCAGCAGCTACAGAGAAAACACACTTTAGTTACCCCACCTATATATGGTGACTGCTATTATGACACAAAAACATATTGAAATTAGTTCAGAGATTAAAAGTTCTGAATAGACATGGCTGGAAAGCAGACTCTTCATATTTTGAAATTTCTCTTCCAAATAGAGGCAAACAGGAAAATCAGAAGCTATTAAGAATCTCCTACAAAGTAAATTTTTTTAAAAGTGACAGGAATTGAGACATTTTGTTTTGATGAAAAGTCTCCTACTTCTGCTAGCCCAGAAGCAATTTTTTAGTAGAAGCAACACAGGGAGAGGAAATTGAGAAGGTCAGTGCAGAAGAGGTGTCAGTGGAGCACTCTGGTGCAAGGGCAGGGCACATAAATCCCACCTGCGCTTTCAGCTGACGTGCTTCTGGAGCTGCTGCTGAGGAGCTCAGCTGGTGGATCTGCCACAGCCCAGCCAAAGACAGCACTGCAAAAGCAAGAGGCAAGTGCAGGCAGCCTGAATCTAGGCTGGATGCCAGAGACAAGCTGTGGAGAGTGAACCGGTGCAGGGCTGGCCAACCCGTTCACCTTGTAAGCAAGTCTTCAAGTGGCCAGAAACAGAACCTGCTCTTAGGCACCAGTTCCAGGTCTGACACCACACTGGATTCACCAGCTCCACAGTCAAAGCCTTTAAGTGCACACTTGCTAAACACTGTAAAGGGACCCAAGAGAGGCCATAATAGCGGATGTGTGGGAAGGAAAGGATTAGGAATGGATTCTGCCACGATTACTTAAGGCAATACAAATGAAAATGAAGGTCAATATATGCTAATATAAACAGGTTTTAATCTTTTGAACCGATTAAAAGTAATTCCTATTCTTTGAAAGAATGTTAGTTTAACAAAGGCCAGTAATGTAACAGGGCCTAAGTCCAGATCTTCTAAAGAAATATTTAATTTTAAAAAGTCTTTATTTCAATGCTCTCAATTCAGACCCTTCTATATCCAGCATGACAGGGTGGAAATTCTCCACTAAACTGGAAAAAGAAATCATGGGAAACATGTTTCTTTAACAGCTATCTTAAGTCATTTGGTTAAAATAAAATAGCAACTAATTCACTCAGAATCAAACTTCTAATATTGGCCTATCCCCCCTTCAAGACTTCAGCCCTTGAGGAACTGTGATTTTCTTTTTAAATGAAAGAATCCCAAGGAACTTCTTTTTATAATGTGATTATAGCACCAGAGAACATATTAGAATGGGAAAATGACAGGTTTCTTTTATAAAGGTTCTGCAGAGATATTGGAAGGTCTTTCCCCTCCACTGCCTGCTGCACATTCTGCAAGGTTACAAAGTCTAGGAGGAGGCAGTTAATCAGAATGGAGCTCAATTGCTACTTTTAGAGAAAACATTTTCAATTAATCTGAAGTCATTAATTACACCTTCTTTTAATAAAGGCTCTGGTATAATTCTCTTTTTTTCTTCTCAGTTAATCAATTCAAACATAGGCCAGAATCATGTGCTGCAGCAAACACGGGGAAATTTGGTACCTAAATAATCTGCTCTCCAGTGAAGAGGAAAAGAAAAGAGGAGAAGCATCCTGGAGGGTTCTGAGTGGACACAGAAGAATAAGAACACTTTGTGTGTTGTCCAGCTGACGCATAAGGTAAACAGGTCGTGCCAGCAATGTATATTTTAATTCAGAACAACATGAACAGCTCTGACAATAAGGAAAAAACCTGGGGTCAATGACAGCTTTGTAACCACCTTCCCCCCTTCTTCAGAGGATGCACTCGGGGTGTTCTTTGCCGGGAGGAGCAGGGTCCTGCTTTGCCACGACCCCTCTGAAAACACTGCTGCCCATCCCTCACTGGCCATGACCATCGAGGCTGGTCCCACTCCAACCAGTGCTCCTCTGCCATGCTTTCCTTATGGGTTTTGGGCTAAAAAGACAACTCAGATGTCTGAGATTTGCTAACAGAGATTCCGAGCAGCTTTTTCCAAACTTCCTTTGCTTCTGTACCCAACCACAAGGCATGAGGCTCCTGGTGAGCCTGGTTATCTCACTTGTTCACCAGGGCCCTCACACACCTGGGAAGGACTTTACATGCCAGAAACCAGACAGTTCCCTACTTGCTTTTTAAAATGCTAAATCCCCAAGAGTTTTCCAATAGTGTATGGTGGATAACCCTGCTTGAACTCATTGTTTTGTGCTTTTTGTGGAAGTTAAAAAACCTCCACCCTATGACAAGTATATTTTTCATTAACCTGAAATATTTGATTAGACAAATTAGAAAAAAAAAAAGTTTTTATGTCCCTTTTTCATTTCATTAAAGAATTTTCTTAAACCTATTCATACCCAAGAAAAGGCCATTATTAAATAAGTCATTTCAGGTTAAAAAAAATGAGGGTTTGAATTAAATTATTCTCTTTAAAAATAAAACAAGCATTAACTTCATAGAAACATTTTTGCCTTTCACTCAAGTATGAACATTTCAGCAGAGCTGGAATGCTCTCACAAAATATTATAGACTTGAAAAACAAAGCCTTTCACTGGAACCTCGTTTCACCTCAAAATTACTACCTAAACTTACTTTATAAATAGACTACTTCTTTTTTCTGTGGAATGCTGCTGAAAAAGAGAGGAAGGCAGAGCTCCTAGTGACTCCATCATGTAAGAGGGGGTTTTGACCTAGTACAAGAGGGTAATCAGGAGGAGGATGTGGGGAGACATGCTGAAGGGAAATCAAGAAAATAGAACTGGGGGGGGAAAGGTGGGTAACTGAAGAGAGAACAGTTTTTTTCTAATGGAAAGAGGAAGAAAAGGCTGAAAGGGCCAGAAAAGGTAGAATGTCTGCTCCAAAGCAGCATATTGCAGTTGTGTCATTTCTTAGGCTAAGTTAATGGGTACATCAAGGAAATAACCAAGATACTAGATAAAAACCACCCTGACATTGAAGGCTGGTGTGATAAGGGCTTACATGAACTGCTCAGGGACCCAATGAGAGACCACACCTTGAACTGCAAAACAGAAAGAGGAACATGGTACCTTCAGCACAGCCTGGATCTCCACAGCCAGCAGAGATGGCAGGTTGAGACAGTCCTGGCTGTGGAGACCAGCAGAAACTAACCTGCAGAATGCTGGGCTCACACCTTACATCAAATGTTTGCAGTCATCAGCTACCTAAGTACTGGTGTTCAGCCATCCATCTGTCTGTCTGTCCATCCATCCTTTCTCCCATGTGCTCACTCCTGCTGTGGCAATTTTGTGGTTTGGGGGCTTTCAATAATTTTTTTAGTTGCTATTTTAGAACTATCAGTTTGTCAACCCTTGGAGACTAACACCTTCCATTTACTATGTGAGCTGCCCTGCCAGGTGCTCCAGCCCATGGCTGAGACACCCTCAGTCAGATCTTCAGCGCCTACTTTGAAATTAGTGATGCCAACAAGCAGAGCTGGGAAGCACTGAGGGAAGAGGGGATAGGGGAGGAGTTGTCAGCCTGGTCCTTCTCACACCTGAAAGTGAGAATTGTCTTACGTGCACCTTTATTTTTGAAGAGACAGAAAACATTTGGGGCTATTTTGCAAGGATTGTTTAGGTTTTCAAGATTAATAGAGCCCCTTCATTGTTCTTTGAATTCACTGAAGAAATTTGGCTCAATGAAGCCAAGAAATATAAAAATAGAAGCCCTTAGCAATTCAGAAGGGAACATTACTACATTAAATCACGTAAATCACCTAAATATCACCTCTGCTTTTTAACATAACCAAAAAATCCAGTACTCTGAAGCAAAGGAAATCTTTGGCCTCAAATGGACACCTTCCTCTTCATTTCCCATGATGGATGGCATGACTGTGCCAACAAGTTCTGAATGAAACTGGAAAACCAACCAGACATGTTAGGAGGGAGCTCTATTTCAGGGGGGTTTGCCTTTTCTTTTTCCCCAGTGACTATCCAGCACAGAAATTGATGATACTGCAAGTTTTAGGTATTTCTATTTGACTTAATTTTGATCCTGACTTTAAGCAAGAAAAATATTTATGTACAACAGATTATGCTACACTGAACTGGGAGATCTCTTGTGCATTAAACGCAAGGGGGAAAAAAAAGGAGGAGGAGAACAGAAGATGAGTAACAAAATTAAAACTGACAATTGAGTCTGTGAAACTAAATTCAGGTCGAGAGTGACATCTAGTGATGCTCAGTACATAATCCTCACACAAATTCTGCCAGTTTTTGCAGTATTCTCACCCATAGGTCCTTCCCGAGGTATACAGAGTCATACACCTGAGCTTCTTTTACATCTCTGTAAATTTCTTCTTAAACTCTAAGCAGAAATAATATATTTCAATGTGAAAAAAAGAACAGTTTAAGTTCAACTATTCCTGTTGAAATCAGACTTATATCCAAAACCCAGCTCAGCCTTCCCTGGCAGGGTCAAGAGAGCACACTCCACATCTGAGAGAATGTACCCATCCCATCTTATTTTTATTATTTACTTTATAGCTGTGATTTTGAAATAAAGCAAAAAGAAGAGAGGAGAGAGCTAGGACGGATGAGGTGGCTTGGACAGAGCTGTCAGCCTGGCAGTGTGTCCAACCCAGCAGCACACTCATGATCTTGATAGGAGTTAAAAATTTACCAAAAATTAGGCAGCCATAATGGGTCTGTTTTGAAATCATGGTAACAGAAATGAAGAGTCCCTGAGAACAGAATGCTACAGAACACACTGGGTGGTTCAAAATACATTCAAACAGGAACTATATCTGGACATGAAGTTAACCAAAAACTTGGTGACAGCTGGTAAGAGGGAGAAATAACCTCTAGTTACCTTAGCTAATCATAACACTACAAAACACACTCCAGGAGGAGATTTGATATGGAAATATAGGACCACCTTAACGTTATGAGTTAGATGGGAGTCAAGACATGCACAAATGAACTTTTGTTGTGTAAGCACAAGTAACCAACTTGTGAATTATCACCTAGGACCTTTTCTGCTCAGAACTGGGATAAAACAAATAGCTCTGTGAGTCAATTGCCCCAGATTTTGGGGCAACACTTAGGGGCCTGGGGCCTGTCAGCATGCAAGGAGGCACCAGAGCTGTGCAGTGGAAGCCCAGGCCAGCCACACTGGCTGGACTTTGCAAACTTAAATATTTTCCATATGTTTCACCAGAAATACCATCAAATAAATATTTTCCTGTGAAATGTGGATTTTAAATTTTTTCAGGTAATTGAATTAATTACAGAATTAACTCAAATGTGTACATTTTGGATGAATAGTGGGAGAACTCAGAAAACAAAAACAAAAGGCTAGAGACTAGAAGATAGAGATAATACATCTATTCATTAAAATGAAGTAGGTACACAGTGCATCACTGATGGAGGTATCATTATTTGGCTTCTTTTATAAAAGCAAATATTCTTTTCTCAGTCTTCATTTTTTTGCCTAATACATTCTGTGAAGCATAGTGACAATTTGATACATAAATAAAGCAAATCAGTAATTAGTAATGGAGCTATTAGTTGTTCCTTTGTGAATTGGTAATGCACAAACTATGTAGTTGTTGAGTTTTGAACAAAATGTTTCTAGCAGTTTTCTGCCTTTGATAGAATTTCATTGTCACCATCAAGAAAAGAACAACCCACGTGTCTCTAAAAATAACAGTTCTTCATCTACTTGAGCAATTTCCTTTGAGCTTTCCACTGTGTGCAACAAACATTGATAAAGGGAATGCAGAGCAGTGCTCTGGGTGCATCCCTGCAGCGCCCTGGTCCTTCTGAAGGCTCTGCTCAGTGGGGGGGGAAGGGACTTGCCATCCCAGCTGGTTGCTCAGCTCCATAGGATGATGACACCAACCCCAAACCCGAGGAGACATCCATGGTTGTCCCTGTCCCAGCAGCAGCCACAGCATCTGCCACCCCCTCTGCCTCCCACAGCTCTGGAGGGATGGAGGCAGAATCACTTGCCTGAAAGGGATGAGCTACCCCTGACAAGGACAACTTTGTAAAGTTGTGATGAAGTAACACAAAACCAAGCAGTGCTTGTCATGAAAAGTTCCTCTCAAGTTTAGTTGAAGCTCGATGGCCTCTAGCCAGTGCTGCTCACACCTGCTCACTCCACAGCCTGCAATTTAGAGTCAGGAAAGCTTTGCTGAAGTTGATGACACTACACCAATTCATATTTTAATTCACTTTTCAATGGCTTACAACATATTTCATGCAAAATTCTAGACATCTGAATGTCACTGGTGATCTCATCTTGTTAACACTGATGCTGCATCCAGTGATGCACCCTAAAGCTGAGCAAGTTAAAACCCACATTATTCCAAGTGAAAAAAAAAAAGTGACAGCTTTATATATTTCCTGCTCTGTGGCACAAGATGGCACCAGACACTACCTTAATTTCAGGCTATCAAAAAAGTGGAACATCAAAGCAGTTTAAAATTGAGGAGTGATTGTGCCCAGGGTGTCCACAGTTCGCACGAATGGCTGGGGCACAGCAGGGGCAAGCACTAAATGCTGAAGGGTTTGAAATCACAAGAAATTGTCTGTGGAATCAAAGAGAAAGCTAAAGCAACCCTGGCTCTGGAAAACCTCTGAGGGCAACAGTTGGATCACTCTTCTGAAAGCTGTGGAACACGGCTGCACCAGCCCTGTAATGAGGTGCAGAGCAGGTAGGGGAGTCAGGGCCCTTTTCATCCTGGAAAGGGTTGTATGACAAAAGGATGCCTCCCCTCCTGCAACCTCCTCTTGAAACTTTGGTCCTTTCTTCAATCAAAATGGTATTTTGTTTCTGACAAAAGCAAATATTAAAGAAAGATTGCAGCTGCCTCCTCATCTTCCCCCCATTTCACTCTGAGGGCTGAACCACGTACCAGGACAGCTCTAATACAGCCACCTCCTCTCTTTTCAGTCTCGGTCAGTAAATGGCAGGGTAAGAATAAAGCCAAAGGCTCCCACATACAACTGCTGTTTCTCAGGTAAGGGATATTGTTGGCTGCAGCTACACATGCAGTTGTCTGTCTGTGCTGTCCACACAGTTAGTCCCTTTGCAGGCTTTACCCAGGAGTGTTGTAAACATAATGACCAAGCATTCAGTGAAATCCTCACCTTTCTTTATATGCGCAGTGCTGTAATTTTAAGCCCAAGCAAGGCAGCAAGTCACCAAAACTTTACCAAGAACATTTGCAAGCCTCATTTTTCAGAAGAGGTGGCTATTACACATCACTAAACTCAGGGAACACAAGCCAGAAATCTAGGTGCTGGTTTTGAAAGTGATTGACAAAATTGGCATTCGAATGAGGGATGTCATTGAAACAAAACTTGCCTTTGGGCTGCCCCTTTGGCACAGTCTCTGAAAGCATCCCCAAGAAAAGTGACCTGTGGGCACAGTCCTGGGTGGCAGCAGCAACAGGAAACTGAAATGGGATAATTTGAGACCCTGCCCTGCCAATTTTCCCTCCAGAAAACATTCATCATTATCCTCTATTTTACAATGGAGGAAGCACTCAGCTGCACTCTCCTCTGTATTTTTAGCCATAGCTGTTATTTAGAAACCTTACCCACCAATGTTTGCCAGGGGCAGCTTATTACTAAAAGCTTTTTTGAAATTCCAACCTCAATGTCACCAAGTTGTTAATCATCAGGCTATTTGCTGGGCAATGGAAAGAGCAAGGAGAAGTCTGCAGATTTCAGTCTTCACTCACAGTTTCTCACTTAATATGGAAAACTAAGGAAGAGATTAATACCTGTCCAGCTAGAGAGGAGAAAACATGAAGCTCTGACTTGCAGAATGAGCTGAACTCTGCTTTTCATGGAGTGAGAAAGGAGAACTACATTTGGGAAAAAAAATATCTTGTGGTTGATAAGGAATAAGGATAGGAATAAGGTACCCTGACATTGAATCTCATATCTCCACTGCAGTATTTTATTTGCCTTGTTGCTCTGACATTTAATTATCCAGTGAAGAAACAATACCTCACTAGGCAGGGGTGTGCATCTACAGCAGTGACAGATCTCTGGACACTCCGTTAGCACAAAGTCTCTCCAGACAGTCCACACAAGCCTTTCAAGCTGGCATTGCTTGAAAGTGCAAAGGCAGCATTGGCTCACATGAAGAAATAGTATATTATGCCTATATATTGTATTTAGACATGTTTGTTATGTATAAATCAATAACAACCAGGCCAGAAGACAAAGGGAATAATAGAGCACAGATCCAAATAGCCTGGAGCCAGGGAAAGCAGGAGTTTGAAGGTTCTCTCTGCCCCTGTCACAAAAGCTTGTCAGGTAGTGACACAATATCCTTCAGATAACTACAAAAGAGGGAGCTCCTGAGGTCAGGATTCATTCTGGCACCTGCGTCTTCTGAGGTGCTAGCCTAGAAAAGCAAGGTTACAAAACTTTAAGCACTCAACAAAAGTGCTTTTGGTGAATTCAGCTGAAATTTAATTATTTCTGCCATCAAAAGTTGTGCAAGTTGAGCAATAGATGTAACCTTCTCCTGACAAGACCTTTTCTTGTCAAGACAATATTCAGTACAAACAAAAACTTAAACATCAGTTTATTTTCTTATGTTAAATGGGAAAACTATTCAGAAACACCTAACCATATGTTACTAATAAATACAAAGAAAGATGTGCAAATAACCTTGTGTATCAACTGAAAAAAAAAACCAAAAAGGAACAAGAAATGGTGTGAAACTAAGTAGTTATCACTTATGTTTTCTGTAATAAATGGATACAAGCTTTCATGAACCATATTTGCTTTCCAAACTTTTTTTCCCAAATCAAGAGGATTGTTTCTAACAGAAAATATTCCATATTCACACTCTGTAGTTTGACATTACTCAAAAAAAAAAAAAAANCTTGTTTTTTAAAATAACAAAAAAAAAAAAAAAAAAAAAAAAGGCTCATATTGCAAGTTTCAGGATCTAGAAAAGGAAATCTCTCTAACGCTGAAGAGCATTTAAATCCCATTTTACTGTTGAAGGGCAACATCTCCAAGGGTAGAAGTTTGATTGTGCATGTGTGGTTGGTTTAATAAATGGGCACAGGCCTTTGCTAGGGTTTCAGGGTAACTAGGAATAAGTAGTAAGTAAAAATTGCCCCATTCTGTTCTAGAAGTTATTTGCAAAAAGCAATGCAGATAAAAGCACTGAAGCTGAATTTTTTTTTTACAAGCATAGATCAGCATCTTCCAAACACAAAAAGAGTAGAACAGGAAATCCCTGGACCAAATTAACATGGCAAAAGTTAGACCTAACTGGTAATTAAAATGAAAGGATAGGTTAAGAAAGCCCTTATCACTGTCTTCAAGAGAGAAACAGTCTTATAGGAGCACTCTTCTGCAGCTAGAAAGAGGAAATCACCCCCCACCCCAAATGGCCTTTCCAACCCATTTCACAAAAATTCCAAAGGCTGAAACATGAACTGACAACCAAGTAAACACCTGTGGGAATTTTTTTCAAGATGACTTAACCAAAGGTATTTTCTTCACATGAATAGGCAGACACACAAGTAGACATAATTTTAAACAGCCTAAACCTGGTTCTTCTGCAGGTCTAGGGGAGGCTGGTGACAACACAGCACACAGCCCATCTCTGCATGTGAGGAGTGGCAGCAGTTTTCTGCTTGTGGGGTGGGTTTTTTTGCCCTGTCCTTCTTGTATGAGTATTTTGTCTGCAAGGAAGCAACACAGGACTCCAAGTACAGCAATAAATTGAGGTGCTCTAAGCATCAGCAGAGAAATCTCTCCCGATATCCCACAGCATCTGACAGCCCAGTAAAATCATCTCTAAGCTTGCCAGTCTAAAGTCTTACAGTTCTCTACAGTGCCAGCAATCAGGTCAGTCAGCAGCACCAGGTTATTAGGCTTTGAAAGGCCAAATGCACCCACTGCTCAGCACCACAGGGCAATGAGATTTATGAAGACAAAGGCTTCCAGGGAGATGGGGAAGGTATTCCAGGGATTCTTGGCACTGATGGAGCTGAACAGCAGAATGCAGCTGGCTCAATCACATCTGCTTGTCTTTAACTCCATAAATGAGAGGACAAAACTGATACTGATTACTATTATTCTAAAGCACTTAAAATCCCTTGAATATGACAAAGCACCTGCAGGTGCTAGTAAGTGTTTTGCAATCAGGTCTGCTTTGTCTCCTTTTACCCTTGGATGAGAAGGAAAATTGTCTATAATGTCCAAAAGTTGAGTCTGTTTAAATTAACCTGTTAGCTGGCTGAAATTATAGAAACACTCATCTGAAAGCCACCTCATTGCAATCACTTTACATGTTCCTTTTCCTCACTCATCACAAAGGTTGGCAGCCTGCCTCTTCATTGGCAGTGCTGGTGCTTTTCACTCCAGCCAGGGTTGAAAGAAAATTCAGTGGGTCAGATCCTAAATGATGCAAAGTGCTAGTGCTCTGCTTCAACAGGGTTTCAGTTGGCTGTACCACGTGAGGATTTACTCTTCCAATTTGAAAACTTCTTCCACTAATCTGGTACAGACATACAGAGCTTCCACTGAGGCCAGATTCATTCTTGCCTCAGCTTCAGTGAGCCTCAGACTATAAAATAACATCATTAGCCACAGACATGACTGAAGTGCATGAACTACAACTTCTTGGAAGAACACAACTGGAATCTTTCCAATATCACCTCTGATGTCTAATATTGCAGGTGATTCTGCAGCCTGTGCATCTGACAGTACTATAGTGCTCTTAGAAAGCTCTTAGCCTAAGAGATTCCAGGAAAACAGCATTTTAGTAGACAGCATTAAATCACCTGAGTGTTTGCAGGGGTGGCATTGTATGTCCTCTTTGCCAGATTCTTGTGAGGCTACTACTTCCAGTTTTGTTGGAGTTTGATAATCTCCAAGTAAAAATCAGCCCAAACTGCATTTCCACTATTTATTATAACTCGTGATATCTTCATAATTTCAGTGAAAAATACTAAACAGGTTTTTTTCCTTGAACTGAGTCAAAGCTCAAGAGGTTTGAGTATAAACTGAAGTTTAACCTATTGCATTTGTCAAGTATTATTTCATCAAAAAGTAAAATCTCTAAGGCAGCTCTTCAGTGTAGAAAAACTCTACATATCAGTAGAGAGCCAAGTAACCATCACAAAGTGCCCAGATGATGAATTCAAGCACATGTTTACAGACATTTTCAAATCAAGACCTGTAAAGTAATGGGCACTCCAGAAATGTGCACAGAATTCAAGAACAGTGCACTTGGGTTTTGCTTTGCTAAGATTAAATTAAATATTTCATCTGTTAAGTCTTTTCCTATGAAGGATAAAGCTGAGGAAACAGCCTCAAGAGTATTTCCCTCATTATTTTGGCTACTTGGAACCACAGGAGAGTGGTAATTACCTGCTACATGGAGACAACCATCTCTTTATTAACCTCTAACTTCCTTTAAGATTTCCAGGTTTGTCTGGAACAAAATATTGTTGAAAGAGTGAAAATAAAGCAAAATTCTATGCATTTATCTACTTGAATCTCATGACAATTGTTAAACAGGGTTTTGTATTCAACAATTTCATGAGGGAATTCTCTCTAGAAAACTCCATTAGCCACACTTGGCAGCACATGTTACTTTCTCTTCACCTTTCCCTGAAGATTAAATAGTTTAACTAGTGAAGAAGCAACTGAGTAATAATAGCATTTTAAAAAATGAAACCTTACAATATCAACTGTTTTGTAAAACATGAATGAGGTTTTTACACAAGAAAATGATTTCTGCTGGTAGTTAAGACAGCTAAAACTTTGACTTCATCACAGCCAATATTTCATCAATTGTGCTGACATCCCCTTGTTCACAGCTTTTTTTCCTTAGGGAGCTATTTTAGGGTAAAATGGTGAGATGAACATGGATTAAAGCCTCCTCAGTAAGAGACATCCTGGTAGATCTCATTTCCGCATTTTACCCATTTAATCTTTGTGGGTTTGGGGTGGGTTGCCCTAACATTTTAGAAAGGTTATTTGTGATCCTTCTAAGGATCTCGAAATGCAGAATACATAACATTCATTACCAACATTACAGAATCATGGACTAAATTCTAAGTTTGGAAGCCTTAGATAGTGAAGGATGGCCCTGGCATTGGCAGATAAGCAAAGATGATGGCAAGTGTGTATTAGAGGATACTCTTAAAGAAATGGTCTGCTAGTTCCCAGAGCTCTGTGCTGCCCTGGAAGCACAGGCAAAACCTGACAAATCAAGGCTTATGCTGGTGATACGTGAAAACATGCAGCTGAAGATAAACTGTCTCATCTTTTCAGGAAAAAAAAAAAAGAAAAGGAATGGGAATTAGTCCTTGCACGCCCTGAACAACAGCTCTAATCAGTAGCCCAGAATAGAAAACAGCAAAGATGCATTTTCCTCTCAAACCATACTAAAAGTAAGTGGTCACTGCTAAATATTGTCAATCTGGTCTCAGGTATAGAGTGTAGTGAGGAGAGAGTACCTGTAGGTGTGTGTCCAGCTGGCTCACAGATCCTGGCCAGGCTAAGGCACAAGGAGCTCAGCCAAACCCGAGACATGCACAGGCTGACACAGAAATATTTAGTTTTTAAAAATCTTCAGGGTCAAAATGCTGGTGCTGATTGACTTCAAAGGCCTGCATGGTTATAGAAATATTTCATCATGAAATTCAATGTTTGTTTTTGCAATCCAGCCTTCAAACTGCTGAAACTTTTCAATTTTATGGCTTTTTAGTTATTGTTCACAGAAGGGTGTTTCCCTCAGTAAAAACTGTGATACTTAGGTCACACTTGCTTAAAGCATTGGCTTTAACTGCAGCAGCCTACCCAAGTGCTAGTATTTGTATACAGAACCAATACAAGATTTGAACCCTAGGTGCATTCCAACAGATTTCTATTGCTCAGCCAAGCAAGACCCTGAAGGCCATCTCCAGAATCCACCTCCACTAAGCCACTCTGGAGGCTGAAGGGCACTGCTGTATTCAGAATCAGAGCATAAGAGGTTAAATTCTCACAGTGAAACAAGCATTAAAAAAAAAAAAATCATCCCTTACCTCTATAAACTTTTAGGAGTGTTAAAACTCTTCATAAGAAATGCATGAACACAAAAATAAGAAAAAGAGAAGGGTAATTCTGGAGGCCAAAACCATGAAGATTTCTTACCACCTATCTGACCATTACAAATGTAATAGTCCAACTGATTCAAAGTAGTGCGAAATTGGTGAAACAGATTCCTCTCCATCTACGAGGATAAAACAATTGGGGATTTGAGGCTGGAAGCCGAAAGAACAAAATATGAGGCAACGATGATGTAATTTTCAATGATCACTGATACAGCAAGTGACTGAACTTAGTGCTACAAGAGATGTTTTCCCTTCCCATGCACCTACTCTCCTCTGACCTGTAGTCCCAGCTACTGCCTGGCTTAAAGGTAGCAGCAGGACCTGCAGAGAGCAGGTGACAGTTGCATAGCAACTACAGGGACAGAAACCAAGGATTTCTCTTGTTCAGCACACCAGAAGATTAGAAAACAAGTTTGATAATTTCAACAGTGAGCTTGGTTTTGAGCCAGGGAATAAACAAGACGAGGACAGAAAGACAGCACTGCTCCCTGGGTGTCAGATCTGTGTACTCACAACTGACATTGATCATGGGCTGCAGGGCCCAAGGCAGAGGTGGGAAGGGGATTTACTCACTGATTTAAAACAGATGAGGGCACTTTCTGTACATTAACAGAACTGCAATGAAACATTCAGGTGTGCTGTGAGCTTACTGGCTCACCATGACCCAGCAAAGCCCAGAGATCTCAAACCTCCCACTCAACCTGCATGACTTGATTGTGGATCTCTGAGCAACAGTCCTGAGCACATCTCAGGCAGCACTTTACAGTTTTCCCTTAAGGCCTTGGGTATAAGAGGTGGGAACAACTATGCACATGGAAAAATCTGGAGAGTACACACAGACATCTCATAACTCTAACTTTCTAATCTTCTCTTCATCAGATTTTGGTGGAGGGAGGACTTAAACCAAGTTTTATTTCATTTTATGTGTCCTGGGTTATAACAACTGCCATGGCTTTACTCCCCTACCCAAGACAAGCAGACTTCACCATCTAGGAGATCGAGGATATGAACATCTCCTGTCATGTTAGTACATTTGAATAAGTTGCCACTCCTCAGATGTAATGTAGCAGTTACCAGGATGCAAATCCACTGCCACGCTGCAGAGCGTGTTAGAGCAACGTGTCTGTTTTGCATCACAGCTGGTTTGTTCTCCAACTGTACCTCTGGAAATTAAAGAGGAGCTAACAGCTGAGGGATGGCAACTTATTATATCTTATTGCAAAACTTCAGATGACATGGGATTTCTCTGCTCAGCATTGGAAAACCTTACACCTGTTGAAAATAGGGTCTAACTTGTTGCTGTCTTTTGTGCAAACAGATTCTTCACATTTTTGCAAAGACCTTAGAGTCAGTTTGAGCTTGCAATCAGATACATGAGGCTCTAGCCCACTATTTTTAGCAGTTAATGGCAAAGTTAATAGTGCCATTAATCCACTTTGGTATATAACATTCAATTTCCACTTCAGATTGCATCTCAGTGCTAATGGTAGCTTGATTCCTGCTGTCATACATTCAGAAACTCACAATGCAACGTATTTCATGACTTGTTGTCAGATTCAGCTGAAAGGCAGGGAATCCGTAATGGCCTTTTGAAACACTGTGACAACAAGGGATGGAGCATTCTGGAGTCAATATTTGCAGGACAAATGCAGTGTATTGCTGAGACCAACCAGATGGGGAAGACAGAATCGGAATGTAAATGGCAAAGCACTCCTGGGAATTGGTTTGCATGTGGCTGCCTAAGACATAAGTGGCCCTTCATCAGTGGGTATTCCAGATCCAAGGCCAGAAGGATGCTGTTCCCCCAGGGTGAGGTCTCTTCCATGAATGGGAGCTCTTCCTTTGATCCTGGGAGGAAACAACCTCCACCGGCCACTTCATAAGACAGTACCCAAAGATAGAGCTGGCAGGGGGGGATACCCATCCAGCTTCTCCAAGATGGGCTCCTCCTCAGCTGGAAAGACAGCATTTACAAGGCCAGTTATAGTCATTATGTCTTGAAATCACTATCTGGAGTGCACTTCATCTTCTTGAGAAAGTTGGCAAGAAGTAACTGGGGCCTGCTGCATTAAATAAACATAGCTGCTCTAGGCTTAAATCCATACACTCGAACAGTGTAGCAGCAACTTTTCCCTGCCTTCGTATTAGAGGCATGGGAGAAACAGTTTGTTGTTTTAAGCTGTCTGCGTAAAAAAAAAAATAAAAATTAGAAAAAGGTGTTTAAGTGAGGCAATTGAACTTGAAGAACTCTGCCCCTGAAACCAGTGCTGCCAGAGATGATTGGAAGTTGAATTCATCTACAATTTAACTTCCATGTGACTGGTTTAATAACCAGCTGAGCCGCTGGCCATACTGGGAGGACCCTTCTCCGCCAAGTACATTATAGCACGCTTCTGGAGACAGGGAGATAGAAGGAGGGAAAAAAAAAAGGAGATGATCAATTTGCAAGAGCTGATTAAACCTTTATGCTGACTGAGAGAGTCACAGCAGAGAGCACGGTGTGGAGACCCACATCTTGCACTTTGCTTCCCTTGCGAGCAAGGAATTTAGGAACCAAAATAAACAAACCAAGCCCAAGCCATTTTTAGGCAAGGAATGAAATCCCTGGGAGCTTGTCTCTGATGAGATCAATGTTACCTAGCTAATTACAGTCTTTGGAGCACCTCAGCAACTGTATCACAGGCATATTATTTGCACCCACATATCATCTGCGTTACAGCTCACCCTCAAGTCGTCTTTAACTGCGAGGTCCAGAGCCCAAATGAGCCTAGGACACCCTCGAGGGAAGCACCGTCTGGACTCAGCTCAGGGCTCAGCCACATCAAACCAAGCAGGAGAGGAGCAGAGGCCAGGACAGTGAATGGGCACCGTGCCTGCCCCTGAACACCTGCCCCCATCAGCTCACTGCCCCTGCTCACTCCCATGGGCAGGGTCCGGCTGCCGAGAACAGGCATAAACTTTTTTCTGGATGAGATTTCCATTTTTCGGATGGATTTTAAGGCAAAGCCATCCCGTGGGCTATCTGCAGAGGGCACCAAACAGTTTCGGATCTGCTGGTAGAGCCGCGATGGGGCTGCGATACCTGGTGCTTGTAACTGTCAGTCAGAAAGGTGCTTGCTCTCTAATGGCCAATGCTCTGCACGGAGGATTGAGTAGGAGTTGTTTTTTCTTTGATGTATGTATAAATTCCTTGGTTCTCTTGTCCGTTCTTTCCACTGAAATAGCAAGAGATACTTCACTGATCTGCAACACACTGGCAACAAACCTGCACTGGCCCCAGCAGCCGAAAGCAGATGAGAAAACTCCCTGCTTTTAATCACCTGGAGAGCTAGAACCAGATATGGGCTGCTGCTGATTTTTCCCTTCAGAGGAAACTGTTTGATGTCTGCAAGATTTGAAGCTCACTTTCTTATAAAGGAGAAGAGCAGCTTGTGACTGACGCGAAACTCACTGTAAATGCAGATTTTTAATGTTTCTATTTGTCAAAGTGACTAAAGAAAAGCCCTGCTTGATTCCATTCCATGTGCACAGCACCAACTTGGAAGAACTTCTTTTTTTCCTCCCTCCCTTTTTTTTTACTCTAAGGTGTGCTCTATCAAATCCATAATCACTTGTGAACTCAACTCCTCTGCTGACAATGAATACCACACACTTTGCATTTTCATTCCAGCCTGTGCTGCTTAATGTCACTGAAGACTTCAATGACTCAATTCTGAGCAACAGAAGCAGCGATGGATTTTGTGAGCAGGTCTTCATAAAAGCTGAGGTCTTCCTGACTTTAGGGATCATCAGCCTCCTGGAAAACATCCTTGTCATTCTTGCAGTGCTGAAGAATGGAAACTTACACTCTCCCATGTATTTCTTCCTTTGTAGCTTGGCTGTGGCAGATATGTTAGTGAGCATGTCCAATGCCTTGGAGACTATTATGATTGCAATCCTGAGCAATGGCTATTTGATCATCGATGACCACTTCATTCAGCATATGGACAATGTTTTTGACTCAATGATTTGTATTTCTTTGGTAGCCTCAATTTGCAACCTCTTGGTTATAGCCATTGACAGGTACATAACTATTTTCTACGCTCTCCGTTACCACAGCATCATGACTGTGAAGAAAGCTTTAACCCTGATTGTGGTCATTTGGATTGCTTGTATCATCTGTGGCATCATGTTCATTGCTTACTCAGAAAGCAAAACTGTCATTGTCTGTCTCATCACCATGTTCTTTACCATGCTTTTTCTCATGGCCTCCCTTTATGTCCACATGTTCCTGTTTGCACGCCTGCACGTGAAGCGGATCGCAGCCCTCCCCGTGGAGGGGGCGCCCTCCCAGCGGACCTGCATGAAGGGGGCTGTCACCATCACTATACTACTTGGTGTCTTCATTGTTTGCTGGGCACCTTTCTTCCTTCACCTCATTCTCATCATTTCTTGCCCAATGAATCCGTACTGTGTCTGCTACACTTCACATTTCAATACTTATCTGGTCTTGATAATGTGCAACTCAGTAATTGATCCCCTCATTTACGCTTTCCGGAGCCTGGAGATGAGGAAAACTTTCAAAGAAATCGTGTGTTGTTGTTATGGCATGAGTGTGGGACAGTGCATGCTGTAAACATCTAGCTTTGTGCTGAGAATAGAGAGGGGATACACAAAATAGGTGTATGAATTTCTATCTAGATGCACAGCAGCTACACTTTAAAAACAGTGCTTGAAGGAAGGACACAGGAAAGAAAAAAACCCTACTTGATGCCTTGATTCATACTTTTCAAAACAGAAACCAGATTCAACAAAATTATTTGAAATTATTTCAATAGTTAGAAGGAAATCCAGAGTGGCTTACAAAGTAGCTTAAGAAACTTACTGAAAAAAAATGAATCCTGAAAGGGAATACTACCTTAGAGATACTCTACTATTTATTTGTACTTGCTGCTTTATCTCTGTGTCACTATTAAGAAGCCAGTATTTTCTTAAAGATTCCATTAGTAACCTCTATGGAAAGCTATTCACCTGCAAGACAAATCAAAACACCAACAGGTATCTGCATTGTTCTACACCTCCTCCCATGCCTCCACCTTTTATTAAAGGAATAGATTGACCTTTATGCTGCTTGCTATAAAGCAACCTGAATGAAATTTTTGAAGGTGAAAGTAAACATTCTTCTTGCACTGAAATATTATTTCAGTAAAAAACAGTTAAGCAAGAAGGAACAGCTACTGTGTCAGTGATAGTGTGACCTAAACAGCTGCCTGATAGAAGTGACTCATAGGAAAAAGGCATTTATGTTACTTATTGTGA
This sequence comes from Brachypteracias leptosomus, assembly GCA_013401335.1. NCBI lineage: Eukaryota > Metazoa > Chordata > Aves > Coraciiformes > Brachypteraciidae > Brachypteracias > Brachypteracias leptosomus. The sequence goes on from VYZX01011670.1 coordinate 200,051, forward strand.
TATGGGAGTATTATATCCTTGAACTTTTAGGTTTTATTTGGTTTATTTTTTTTTAAAACCGGAATGCACTGACCAAAGCAGTATTTGATATGTCAATAAAATAAGTCACAGAAATTTCCTTTTGATAAGTTGTCACCGATGAGACCCATCCCTTGAAAAATTTGATGACTACACAGATTTGAAGACAAGGAATAGCTAAAATGAAAAATAGTCTGAATTTAGCTTTGTGTAAAAGCTGTGTGGAGTCTTTAAAGATATCCATTTGGCTACATTAGGTACCTGTAAGAAATAAGATGTGTATGGCAGACATTACTTCTATGCATTGAGAAATACATGTCATGGGTCAGTCTCTTTTTACTTGGAGTGCTTTACCCTGAGCTTGGTGGATGGACACCCCTGCACTGGAAACAGGAGAGCAACACGCTGTCTGCAATCATTTTCAAATGCTGTGTGTGAGCTGGTGGCATGTAAAGCACGCAGCTTCAGCTACAATAATTTAGTCTTTGCCTCTGCTTTTTATAGAAATAAACAATTTAAGTGGCCTTCAAATAGCATCTTGTAACTGAGCAAAGGCTGACAGGAGTTGTGTATAGTACAACGTACAGGCAGTACCACAGACAGTGCCAGACTAAGAAATCTCTAAGCCATTCTCAAGTCTACTCAGCACCTTTCTGGTATCTCACTTTTAGGAGGGGCAGTAACCCCAAACCTTGTCCTTGTCTGTTGCTTTCAAACATCTAAAATATCTCATTTGACTTAAAAATTTATTTTCTCTTTTTCATTAGAGTGGGTTTGCTGGGTTGTTATTTCTGGGGCTCCCTTCTTAGTTTAGGAACAGTTATCCAGACCAGAGCTTCCAGACCTACTCTGCCTCCAGTTCAGCATTCACACGCTAGTCCTGTACAACCCAGGCTGATGGTGTTTCACTGCTGCTGGCTCCAGAACCCAGCTCTGACTGTCTGTGGGAAAGACATGTCCCACAGTTTGCAAATACTGGCTGCATTTGACTGTGTTTTATTCTCAGCACCCTAAAACCTAAGTGGGGAGCAACCTAACTTCCCAGTCCTGGGGATTGTGTTATTTCCATGGGGCCAAGGACCATCTCTCCCTGTGCTCTAGCCACACTCTGCCCACCTCATGTTCCCTATTTCCCTTGCCATAAATTCCCTAATCAAATTCTCATTTCCTCTCATAATCCCATCCTTCAGACTTCCACCTTCCCAACACTCCCACTGTTCCAACACTTACCTAATCTCATAATCCTTAATTTTAAAAACAACTAAACTCAAAAAAAAAAAGAAACCACCAAGCTCACTGCGGAGCATGTGGCAGAATGGGCACAGAGGAAAATTCTCCCACATTTCAGGTAGAGACCAGAGAAAATCCCAACAACTGACAAGCCAGCTAAACTGGAATGCTTTCAGACTTATCTGTGTCTCATGTACTAAGATCTGTTCTGTTAGCTCAGCCTGACTCTGCAGCACCTGGTGTAGCACGTTAAGCTGGACTGAAACAGATCAGCGGAGGAAACCACACAACTGGCCTTTTGTGGGGTGGAAAGACTGTACCTACTTGGTGTGAAAAACTGCCTGTTGTCTGTGTTATGTATCTTTATACTCTGGAGCATGGTTTGCCATGATATTCTGCCTCAGGTTATTGTGTATTTAGCTTTTATTGCACCTGATGTTCTACTCGTTTCTCTTTTTAAAAGTGATTTTAGACAAGACTGATTCATACTGTGCTTTGCCTTTAAGCAAAACATACATCCATTGAATAAAACAATCTGAAGACACCACTTAGAATCATGTTTGCTTCTGTCAGAGCACTGTGCCATCTCAAAGCACAGGCCATAGTGTGGACTGATTCACAACACTATAAATGGGGTCTAACACCGGGCAAAAACCTCCTAGTTCTACACACTGTCCACAAAGCAAAATAAAAAAAAAGCCAGACTTCTCCATCCCACACACAAACACAGTGGAAAGAAAATCCATAAACTCCTCACTTTCTGGCACCAGTCAGTGAAGGTGTGACTCCTTCCCACAGGTTATCCACAGAGATGGATTTGGATTGTGAGTTTGTCCAGCCCCAGAATCAGATTCCCAACTTTAACTCATACTTTGGAAACCCACGGAACCAGAACAGCAGCCTTCAAAAGTCCATCCATCATGGGAAGGAAAAGAAACAGTCTCCATGGGACTGAATCCTCCAACAGGAGGTGGTGAACGAATACCTATAGCTACAGCCCCAGGTGTGAAATGGAAGGAAGAGCAGGTCTGCACTCCAAGGAGGTATCACTGCAACCAGTTGCTGTGGGACAGATCTTTATGCTTTATTGAGAAAGGAGCCCTGAAGTTCAGCTATCCTCAATCCTCAGGGACAGAGCTGAGGCTCAAATCAGGACTCCTCTTAGAGACATACAAGACTGGAATAAAAAACATGGGCATAGAGCAGAACAAAAACATCCCAGCAACACACACTAGTGCAGGGCAGCAGGTCTTAGTGTGCCAGTAACCAGAGCAACATTTCGATCTGCTGAGAATCTGCCCCTGTTTGTAACCACAGTGAGACATGAACCCTTTCAGAGTTCTGTTAGCTAATGTATATCTGTTCCTAAGAAGAAAAGTTTTTTCCTTGGTAAGAGTGCTGGGCTGAACAACATAGATGCAGTTTTCCCCTAGATAGTAAAAGAAATAGCAGGCTGAGATAATATCCTTTTCATCTAAAGGTGCCATTGAAATGGATTTATTGATTCAGGTTTTCAGCAAGGAAATCAGGCAGTTCACAAGCACTGTAGGATTACCATTTGCTCAAAGACTTTGTAGGGAACACTTACGTATTCAGACAAATATTTAAACTCATAGGAGCAAGAGTTATCCCACTAAGTCAACTCAACAGAGCATAATCTGCAAATTAGAGTCAGATTTGCTTCTTTCATATAAGATTCAGCACTACGCATGCAATTTTCCAATCAATAAGTGCCTAAATATTTTAGAACTGAAAGCCTTTTTCCTAATGGATAAATAACACAGCCCAAGCACAGAATTCTGCAGTCAGCCAAGGCCATTTGTACAAGTACCTTGATTACCTCTTCAGTGAAATAAGATGTTTCTATTTGTTGAAGCCTAGTTTGGGACCAGCATTAGCTGTTTGGTTTGGTAGCTATACCTAAACCTTTGGTGATTTTGTAGCTCACCCACAAAGGAATACTGCTTCACAGCATACACTGGAAACCCCTTTGCTGGGCAGTGCAGCCCAATCTCAGTTCCACACCACTGAGACAGCATGAAAGGAACTAGGTAACCTGGGCACTAAGACACCCAGCTTGGGTACAGCAGACACAACAGTTCCAGAGCAGCTTGTTTCTTCCTGCCTCCTCCACCCAACTGGACAGACAAGCTATACTCAGACCAGTTGATATAAGACAATCCCTTCTGAATAAAGCACAGAAATCTGGACAGCATTCAGAGGGCTGCAGGACAGTGGCAGGAGGGCTCATATCACTTACATTAGCAATCCGAAGGTCAGTTCCAGATATCACTGCAAATGTTGCTAACAAGTCACAGCAGGGCTCTCTGATGTTCCCTCTTCAGAAGGGCTCTGGGTGCTGACATGGGTCTAACTTTTTATAACAGCTATAACACAATGCCTGTGTGCTTTCAGGTGGAAAGCAGAGGAAAAAAAAAAAACTTTCCAAAAAACCTACAAAGACTAATAAAAATTCCTGTCCATATATATCTCTGTGAAAGACATTCAAATGGTGCAGATTCTGCTCAGTTTTGAAGGTTAAAACTTAAAAGGATAAAACACAACCTTGATTTTAGGCAGTTCAAATAATAGTGTGCATTAAGTGGACAGAGGCATTGAGGGAGGAAGATAAAGCAGGTTGTTAAGGCCATAGCCACGAGTACAGTTCGTTTGCACAGGGGAAGCTCAGTACACTGGGAGCAGCACAGCATCACAGCTGCACATTTCATTGTGTTCTTTCCAAGGCTGCCATGTAACAGGGTCACAGTTCAAGCCAGAACTTATACTGATGAATGAAAACAAGCTCTACACAATTTGTTTCAAAGAGAAAAACAAACCTTTTGATGATTTAAATGCTTGGAAAACAAGCATTTTTTTATTATTCTTGTTTAAAATTATTTTTACCACAAATAACAAGCATAGGGAAGCTTGCTCCAAAGCCACTTTTCATAACCATCCACCATCTGATTTCATCAGGAAGACTTGAACCAGGACTTTTAAGAGTTAAGATAAGTTTATATGATATTCACTTCATTCTAAAAACACTAATGACAAGTAGCAGATCTACTTGCTATTCTTATCCACTCAAATGGCTGCTTACAAGAAGAGGACATACTTCCTTGGTCTGGGATGGTGATGGAAATCTACTTATTTGCTGTTTCATTGTTGGGAGTATGAATAGTGCCACAGCTAAGTATCTACTCAAAGCAGTCATGAATTTCCAAGGGGTTTTTGTCTTGTTTTACATTTTTCATTTGTTTATGAAAAAAACACACAGCTTTGATTTGAGGCTATTCCTTTTCTGTGATTATGAACAAAGGCACTGATGAAGTGAGAATTATTTAGAAAAACCACAATTTGTACTACTTAAACTGTCTCCATTGGTAATAAACAGTCAGTATTCACCTTTGAGCCTAAATAACTATGCAGTTTGGGTTTGTTCTATATCTATTACTGCTTCAAGGTCAGAAATGAGCATTCTAGAAAAAAAATAAAAACATAAGAGAGCAGCCCTTGTTCACTGCAATGGGTATAATAAGCAGTACAACAATTTCAACACATTACTGATATAATCACCATAGTTGTAAGGACGTGCATTGGAGGTAAGCTGAAACTGAACTACAAAGGTAGAGGCCAAACATGATGCACTTAAGACTACTCTGTAGCCTCATAACATATAAACATAATAACTAGGTATTAATTAATGCAACAATGAATACAGTTTAAATTAACAGGCTTGGGTTTTTTTAAACAAACACCCATACACTGAATCAGAAACACCTCTAGTGATCCAAATCCAGTAACTTAACTCATACTAACATTTAAACACAGGTAAACCTACTGACATCCTGAGAAATGAACATCTCTTTAGACTTACATATTCACAGAGGCACAGGTAACCATAGGTGAGGCACAGACCCTGCACCTGCTATTACATATGTTCCCCTCCAACTCTGCTCACTCACCACACTCCCATTTTATACAAGTAGCTGGGTAGCAGTTGTAGAGCCTCTCCACCTTCAAAGCTGTGCTGCTAAAACAACCTACCCCAAAGGGGCCATTATACTGAGTGAGTTGATAATCAAAGCCATGAAAAGGTGCAGCTGGGAGAATCAGCCTAACCAGTTATTTCCTGGGATGAGAAAAGGCAGTGAGGGCCTATTAGCACTCATTTCATTAGGGGTTCATATTATACTTTAACAGTTTTGCAGGAGTGTTGCTGTCTATGACTTAAAGGTGCACGCTGAGAAAAGCATCCACGTGTGATTCAGAATAAGTGCACTAAGAACCCCAGTACTTCTTCTGCCATTAGCATACAGCTGGGAGGGTCAGCTCAGGACTTCTTCAGCTCTGAGTGCATTCAATTATTTTTCTCTTTTTAGAATACCTTTTTGCATGGTGTTGAGTATTCCCAAAGGCTCATGTTGCAGGCAAGGGAGTTCCTCTTTACTCGCTGTCTAGAGCAGTCACATTAAGCATCTGCTTCACCATATCTATGCCAGGAACAACTTTCCTCAGCTACAGAGGGAGCTGACAGGGACTGCTAAAACTTAGCACACTAAATGGTTTTACCTAATTGCTAGTTTTGTCAAGGTAAGATGTCGTGCAAAATTCTATATTCAGGAAAGAACAGAGAAGGAGCATGATTTCTTAAATAACTTGCTTGGGGAACTAAGGAGACTTTTTATCTCTACCTCAGAGAAAGACAGGGAATTTCTATCCAACCTTGTAGACCTTGACCTTTCCAAATATGAAATAAAATTGGGAAAAATGGACAAAGTTGCTTTTTTATAAAATATGTGTATGGTGGAAAGGGCCAGGCAGAGGCATCTCTGTCCCTTGCAGTTATGCCATCACCTCCCAGGTCATAGAGGAAATCTGGTTTTGAGATTGCCCAAATGCTGTGAGACCTGGAGCTACTGCCAGTAGGCAGGAGTCCCAAGGTGAAATGAGCTAATTCCATGAGTCACTGCAGTTCAGATTTTCATTACCACCAGGATCAACACCTCTATGAAAATATTAGGGAAAAAAAAGAGGCATGAGAAAGCTGGATGGGAAATTAAAGTCTGAGCAGCTGTGCAAAACAGCTACTGTAGTGATGTTTGTGACACGGAAGAGGGTGAGATCTGAGGATGGATATCTTTGGTGTCTATCAGCAGATAAAAATCATTAACTGTGAAATCAAGAGTCTGCAGCTAATTAATACAGACTTCACCCGTATCGTTGTTACTGTCTTATTTCACAAAGCCTACGTGCTGCTCTTGTCTGCAGCCTTAAAGAACAAATCACCTCTTCAAAAAACACCGCTCAAAATGAGACTGAACTTACCCTTCATCTTGGCAGAACACCAGACCAATCCTTGTAGCCTTTTATTGCCTGCCTCTTCATTGCAGTCAATTACGTGATACTGTGAAAAGATTTGCTTTTAGTAATCTTAAAATTGCACAGCATGTACTAGAAAATGTACTCTAAATCAAGGACTCGTAATTTAAAGTACTTAAGTGGTATATGAACAGTAAATAAAGATAATGATTGGTTTCCAGATTTCTCTGCATGAAAGCAATTTAGGTAGACTTGGGATTTCAAAACTTCTGGTAAAACAAATCAGGAGGCAGGACCTAACATGAGGCATGCAGTAAACTTATCTTCATACTTAAGAAAGCAATTAACAGATTTGCACGTCCAACGTGAGGCACAAAAATGAAACCAAACACTGTATTACTGTCATAGCAATGTGTACTGCATTATAATTTTAGTTTTATGTAACAGACCATCTATTTAATCAGAAAGGCACTTTAACATGTAAAAATTCACATAAACTTAAAAGGAAGTGTTGGTATGTAGGTTCTGTTACTGTATTTCCAGTTTGCAGCCAGGTATGAGGTGGGGGGTCCTAGTTCTTGCCTTTGTGTCTATCCAGCTTTTCATTTCCTTCAGAGACAAGAACGTGTTGTCAGTAGCTGAGATCAGGTATTCCACAAAAGCTCTCACGGGCACCATTAAACTCTCTCATAACCCTCATTGGAGAAACCAGGTATCACAACTGTAGTACAATTCCAGGAATGAAAAGCTTTTGCATAGAGTTATGGAAATCTAATGCTTAAAGAAGCTTTATAGGGTGATGAGCAATGTAAATTGCATAAAGCTGGGGGGGTGCAATGAAGAGTATTTGAGTAGGGCTGGCACAAGCTTTTGAATGTCCAAACAGATTTGGTATAAGTTAACAAATTATTTTTTTCTTGCATGGGGGGAGGTGTTTGGGGTTTGGTGGTGGTGGCTAGTTTTGATTTTCACAAATGAAAACCAAATAACAATGTTACTTAGAGTGAAATACCCCGAGTCTAAATTCCCTATGATAAGACAAGTACAGTGAAAATCAATTCTCTCTCTGTTAGTGAGACAGGGTAATCAAAGTAGAACTAATTATTTCTCAGATACGCTGGATTTTAAATGTCGTTTTTTGACCTAAGTGCAGCTCCTTACCAGAATCTAAGAGTAGTGAAATTACTGATAATCCAAATACATGCGAAACATTCAAAACCACCTTAATTATGATCTGAAAAGCAATATGTGAAGAGGTGTTGTACTGGGCACTTTTGGTTTGCTTTGCTTCAGGAAAACTAGAGTCCAAGGTTTTGTTTTTCCCCTGTTGCTGGCTTACAGACCAGAATACTACTTAATTGGTAGCGTGGGCAGAAGCATCCTTCACGTACTTCCCTGCTGTTGCCCCCTCCTAAATGAGCAGGATTTCTTATTTAACCACCAAAACATGCTGCTTATGAATGTTCATCTTTGAGGCTTCTGTAAAGCTTAGGGAAGAGATCAGAAAAGATGTAGGGGACCATTTCTTAATTAACGTCAAATATTGAAGCTAGCAAAGTTGGCAGGGAGTATATTTAGTTCAGGGAACAGTATTTTCCAGATTGTACAGCCAAGAGACAGCTCAGGGAACAGAATTTTCTAGGATAGCCAGAGCTATGTGACAGTTTTTTGGTTTGTTTTCCTAAGTGCTGTCCCTTTGGTAGCTCTCCTTAATTAAAAATTATTCTGATATACTGAAGTAATGCTTTACTTCTAATGTGACAGTTACTTCAATTTGTTGTGTAATTACTAATCAGAAAAGGCAAATAGCTTCCTAGGCATATGCACAAATATTGCTATTTAGAAAATTAATTCCCTGATATACTACCCACTTTCTTGTTTTACTGGAAGCTGGTAAGGGCAGAATATGTAACACAAGGTGTTAACATTACTCTTCCTGAAGAGGTATGTACATTAAGACTGCCCTGTAAATGGTTACTGAAAGCTCTCCATGATCAAAACCACCACATCAAAGAACTTGCAGCAATCAGATTTTCTGAATAAAGGAAAAGATGGGATTAACAGAGAATACACTTCCCACATTGATATAGCAATGAATACAAGATCATTAAGCCATCTGCATAATGAGGGAGCATGTGTTAAAAGCAAAGAGTCATTTCTGAAGGGGAGGAAAAGTCTAGAAACAAGCCATATCTTAATAAGAAATTGTCATAACAAAGTATGTATTTGTTTGAAAGATACTGCTAAGCATGGTCACGTGAATGTTGTAATAAATCCATTTTCAAAAAACTTTTTGTTTACATTATGAATCCAACAGCACCTTGCCCACTATGTCAGCACCTGCATCATCAGACCCACCTTGGCTGTGCATTCATGGAGTTCAAGTAGCTAAAAAGTCTACTTTCATGTCCTACAATTAGTAGCTCACAGTAAAAAACAGCAGTTTCTTAAGAACTTTCCTGTCATCATAACTTATATGTGTACATTTACATAGATATCTGTGCATTTATACATGTATATGTATGAGCCATGTATTCATTTTCTTGTTTTTCTTTTGCTTCAGTCACTGACAATTCATAGAAAATCTGGAATTAACTGTTTTTTGCAGTCACGTCTGTTCTCTGCATACAAGAAAGTGTTATTTCTTTGTGTTCTTTCAGTAAGAATGTAAGCATCTTCTGCTCTGCTGCCTATCTGACATCTAGCTACTTCAAATTAAAATGTGAAAAACAAATGAGATCCACAGATTTGCAGTGGTCATTTTCAGACAAACTGGCACAAAGCAATCTACAGTTTACTTAGGAAGATTATCTCTACCTACTTCTTGTGGGAAGATTAAATCTCAGTTCTTTTCTAGACTGTCTGTCAACTTAATCCAACTGCTGTTTCAATGTTTATCATCTTATTTTGTGGAACTACAAAATACAACTGTTCTAATAGGGAAATTAGAAAAGAAAAACAATTCTTTTTTTTTTTTTGTCTCCCTTTTAGTTCCTCTCTGTACTTAAAGACATGCTGGGACCAAATTTCTTCAGAGAGCTGGGAACATTGCATTCTGGAAGAGTATAGGATCTTGACCATAAGCACCACCAAGTGTGAACTGCTCAGTATCCCCCGTAAAAATCCAGCTGAAGTTTGAGTGCAGAGCTCAGCAGGTCTGCATTTCTGAAAAGCTCAACATCTTATTTTGGGACAACAAAAAAAGAGGCAAGCCTTTGGAGCAGCTTGGCACCACCCCAGGGCAGGGCACAAACCTGCAGTTTAAGCTCAGCAGGGTGACTTGTGCAAGTCAGAGAAGGATGATCTGGCTTTTGGTAGGCACAGCATCTGCTGAAGGTGTGCACATCTTCTGCCCAGATTGTCACCTATCAGGCTGTTCAAGGCTGGCCACCACGAGCAGGTCAATGCTGTGAGCAGCCTCCTGAGCCACACCACGGGCAGGACCAGAGGCACTCAGCAAAAGCACTGTCCTTCAAACAGATCTAATCAGCAGTTCAGACAGGGCTGCCTCCTCCACCTGGCCACAAGAGTTTATAGACAAAAACAATATGCTAGTGTTTCCCTGACATTCATGCTAATAAACTGTGGAAGGAAATCAGCATTAGGAAACAAAACAACATATAATTGCCATAGACAAGTACTGCAAAACAGCCAATTTGTCTGTGATTCAAATGAAAAATTACTATTACTCTGCCTTCATTTGCTATCTTCTTTATCAGAACCTCTAATAATCATATTTCCAGTCCAGATTCTAGTAATAATACAGTTTAATATCCAGCAGGATGTGGGTATGTTGATATAATAACCAAAGTGCATAAATTTTTGTTTCATAATTATTTTCATTCAAGGGAGGAAGGTTATGGAGCCATCATGAATCTGGCTTTGACTAAAAACTCAGTTTTAAACAAAGTTAGACACCACCATGGGAAGAGTCAATCAAGTGGAAAAAGATAATCATAGGATGCAATGGTGTACCTTAAATGACAGTTAGAGAAGTTTCTTATAGAAAAAAACAAACCACAAACCCAAGACAAATTGCAAATCAATCACCTCTTACTGTCAGGCACACAAAAATTAATACTTTCTCAACACCACACTATGAGATACCAGCAGGGCTTTGTTCTATACTGTGTGAGGACATGCTTCAAGCCCTGGCTCCTTACACTGGCCAGTTTCAGACCTCCAAATAACCTTCAGCAACAGTAACAAAAATACTTGAGGATGTCACCTAATCCCAAAAGGGTGAATTATTAATCAAAGGGAAAATCCTAATGATTAAAAATCCTCTCCAGAAAAATTATCATGATCAGTGCCCTTGTCCCTTGCTGTCAGGGGCCTCTCCATCCCATTGCCAAAGGATCTGGTTAAACAAGGTATTTCTGGAAACTCAATCTGTGGGATGAACGTGCAGTGCTATAGAGCAAGGCAGTGAGCTGCCCGCCTTCTCTCTCTGCCTGCACAGAGCACAGAAAGTTCCATGAAGACAAGGAAACTCTACCTACAACAAGTTAGGCTCCAGTGGTGACACAGACTCACATCATTTAACTGCCTGTGACTGTCAAACTCTGAGAGAGCAAAAGGGTTTAGAGAGAGACACATGAAACAAGGGTGCCATCATCCAAACCTGCTGACACTTCAGTATCGGGAGTCTTGCCAGATTTCACTGAGCCAGATTTTTCAAAAGAGATTAGCTCCCATCTAAGCATCTAATCAGCAAGTTCACTACTGAAAATGTCACCACTCCTGAAAACCATCAGTCTGCTTTCCAGAGGGACCAGCCTGCTGGCTGCTGCTGGGAGAGGAGCCCTCCCAGAAACACTGACCAGTGGGAGTGGGACCTGCCAGAAGACACACAGCAGTAGACATGGCTCATTCCCCTATAGACACTTCTGAATTGGGTAGATAAAATGCATGTTTCTACACCACCTTTCTCAGAATAAATCTAAACTGCCTGCAGTTGATCACCAACTATGTTAAAGGAAGTGTCACTGGAGAATAAATGAGAGGAAAGATATCTTCAATGCATCAGCATTTCTTATACACATCAGTAATTTCTTTTTGTGCAGCTTTTACTCTCTCAGTGGATACCAATTGTACCTTTCCTGTACTTTCTTCAGGAAGCAAAGATTTGTTCATTGGTTGTCTCCTGGCTTCTCTCATTTATAACATGCTGCCATAATTCCAAATTCGTGCTTCTAATTCTACTGTTCTTGTTAGAAGAGGTGTCACTTTTTGACAACAGATGATCATCTTCTCTCAGGGGTGCTCCTGCAAAGCAAAAAAGCAGATGCTGTGAGGCTCATGGTGTTGTTTCTGAACAACAGGAATAGGTCACCCAAGCTCACTCCAATTTACTCACACTGCACCAACCTGATAACATTCTCATCTCAGAGATGCTGTCACTTAAAGGTTTGCCAGAATGCACTTGAAAGAGATATTTTCCTCCAGATAATTAAAAGAAGAAAGACTGGAAAGATACTGCCATTTCTGTTGATGACAGCAGGCGTCGTACACTGTTTCCCAAATTATATGACACTTTTCAAAATAAACAGCGAAGGACTTTGTGATTACTGCTACCACCCAGAAAAAGTACAACTGTTCCCAGTCTGCTGCTGGGGGTGCAGGTCACATCAAACACGCAGTGCATGTCAAAGCTCATGTTATGCCATGATGCAGCTCACGGCAATGACCACCAGTTTCATATCAGAACTGGACACAGTTATAATATAGATAGGGACAGTTGCAGGCCACAGATCATGAGAACATGAAAAGCACATATCCTCTCTTGTAGCAGGCTTCTTAATTCTTCCCTTTCTTCTCCTTCTATTTCCTTCTCACCCAGGAAATAAATTCATGTTCTATATTTCTATGCTACAGGGATAAGGACCTAACTCCTCAGTAGAATAGTCAGGAGAGGCCAAAAATTCAAAGACCCATGAAGATTTGGTTCCTTTCTTTTCTTAGACCTACTGAAGCAAAATCCTGGAGAGTTTGATTTTAACACTGCCACTATCAGTGGTGAAGATCTTTCTCCCAGCAGTTTCAGCAGCAGGAGGTAATTGAGGGACATAATATAGCACAGTGTTTTCAAGGAAAACTTGTTTTCAGATACCTGCTGAGCACCATAAACACAATCATGCTGGTTATGCTGACACAGTCAAGCACAGACCTCCAGCAGGGACTGTTCTGCTCCCTGACAGGTGCTGAGGGTGTTTTTAGCATCTTTGAATATAACTCACAACATTTCTTGTTTGCTGCAGTCCCAGAGAAACTTGGAGTGTCCACCTGGTGCCAGATTACACAGTTCATTACCAGCATGTAGGAAATAGAAACAATATAATCTAAACAAAGTAATTTGTGTTGATTGTTTTTCATTGTGGTGAAAACATGATTTTTCATGGCAGCTTCAAGCCAAGCACTACTTCAATAATCATGGAAAAACTAAAGATGGATAAATATTTGCAGCCACTTCGTTCTGTTGCACAGTACAAGAATTACTTGTGCCTCTACAACAAGGAAATCAGGGGGGTATTTGCAGTGCCTGGTGCAAGTAAAATGTACTGAAGACATTCCAGCCTGGATGACGTTGTTCATATTGTGCTGAGCTTGGGTTTGGTGGAGCTTTGGAATGTGTTTGGATCTACTTTGCAGACTGTATTTAGGCAGTACATGTGTCTTCTTTACCAAAAAAAAAGGAGAGGTGTTTTTGTGTTTCCTATTGCTCTGAAAACTTTCCTGCTTCTCTTGCATCATCAGAGATCTCAACAAAAAAAAAGCTTTGTGGCCTTGTCACTTATGTGAGTCTCCTCCTTTGAGGAGTTAGAGAAGGAACAGGGAGGAGCCCTTGTCCTTGTTCTCCTCCAGTGACAAGCCCCCCCACCATAAAGGGACACTCTGGTGTATCTTTTTACCATATCAAAACATGGTACTTAAAATGGTAGCCTCCAAAACCAAGGAATTTCTGTTATTTTGCTCAGGCTTTTTTACTATCTAATCTACAACCCTGAAGTACAGCTTGCTGATGTCTTTCAGAATCACGAATACATTTTAAGAAAACACCCCTTTTCTGTTTTGTAGCATGTTTTTTTCCGTGTAAAAGTCAAGTGCCAGGCCTTCCTGATGTCTTTTAGATGACTGAAAATGTTCCAGACAATAATGCTTTTTGTTTCCTGTGCAGATGATGTGGATGTTATGGCAGACTGCAACCTAAGCCACTTGCAGTAACCATTTAATGCTTTAATTTCTTCCATTATATGTAATTTGGGACTCCTGAGCAAGGAAGTAGGGGGCGCATGGGCAACCAACATGGCTAAAAGCTTTGCAATTAGCCTAGTATGTAGTTCAGGGCAATTAACATCAGAATGAGTTTGGATTTATAGTTTTTTAAGCCAGTTCCTGAAACAGCATGCAGTACCTCACTTTTAAAATGATTTAAGCATTATGCTGGTCTCAGAATTCCCATGGCAATGGGGAAGCTCTGAAGTAGGTTTCTTTCCACTAGCATCAGTGCAATTATAATTGCCCTGATACTGTCACAGCAAGTGTGGGGAGAAGAATGTGGACCTTTGATTTTCTGTCTATTTGAAACTAAGGTCAAGTTATGAGGCCCTTTCTCCTTCTAAAAGCCTCAGGGATTTTGGAAGTTTTATGACAGAGGTGAAGTAATAAAACGGAGACTTGTTAACCCTCTGACCCACTACCCTGTGCCACACACAGAGATAAAAGTCTTAAGAAGAAGAGAGGTTAATACATGCCAAGGTGGAACATGCATACACATCTTCTGAGGTTTCCTTCAAGATGGCTCTGGCCAAGGTAGCAAAGCTCCTTGTACAACATGTGGGGAAAATTAGGTCCCTAAACAGGACCTGTAGATTCTTCTACAGGAGTCCTGCAGTTCCTAAATTCACATAGAAATAATCAGACCATCCTTTTCCTCTTACAAGAGGCTAACCAGTCCTTCTAAGAGCAACAAAAGTTATCAGCAAAGCCTCTAAAAGCAAACTGTCTAAATATTTTACATTATTAATGAGGGGAAAAAAAATGGAATTTCATTAAATGTCATGGCTCAGTTAGAAAAACGAATCAGTAAACCAAGACAGAACACTCACACTGTCTGCTGCAATAGCTCATAAAAGAATGTGCCATGTCCTGCTTCTGGGCTGATCCTGACTCATGGGATCCATGTGAGTTTGTATAAACTGCCTTTTTTCCAACTTATCACAGTATCTGTTATTCTTTTTGCAGTGTGATTGATCGTTTTGCTGCAGCTGATGCTCTGCTTTATGTGCTGTCCCCTGGCTGCTGCAACCTCCTCCTTTCCCCAAAGAGCATCCTTAATTGAATTACTCAGTGTTGTATCCAGACTGCAAAGGGGTGGGGAGCTAGAGCTAGTGCACAGCTTATGTTCAAGCAAGGAGGAAGCTACAAACAGAGATTGGCTTGTCTGGAGAATGGTGCAACCCCCATGTGGTAGCCGTGGGTCTTCCTGTGGGAGAAGACAGCCTGCAACCACAGAGCATCTGGCTACAACTAACAGGGGACCAGGCTCAAGATATCCAGCCCAAACCAAAAAACTCTTTGCTTATCTGAAGCATTTTTTCATATACAAGCAACACAGTATTTAATCCATTTATTGGTTTATTTAACATGCTGTTCTTGCTGATAGTTAACCCTTAAGCTAGTGGTTCACTGAGAACAGAAAAGTTAATTGCTAAACAGATTTCTCCTATTTTCCTACTGCAAGTGCAAAGGTCAGACATGGAGTTTGGAAGGGAAAGCTAGTGTAGCTGTGTCACTTTTCTGTAGTATGTTGCTAGTGGGTGCTTCTGACATTACAGAGGGAAAGAAGAGAGCTCTGGCAAAGCTCAGAAGCAATCAGCAATGTCTGAAGCATTTAGTTGGTGTTACAAAGCAGAGCAACACCAACCCAGTACAACAACAACAACACATAAACCCACTGTCCTTTAAATCTGCAGTACTATCACAGGTAACCACCCAGCATCACCTCTGGTAACTTGCCTCCAGTTAACAGCTCGACCTGGCCCAAACAACAGTTACGTACAGAGCTGTCCTTACCTGCAACCACCTCTGCAAGGCTTTAGCTTAACCAGGACAGTCCTAGTGCTTATGGTCTCACTAGAAGATGTGCAATCCAGGGAAGTGATTGGGTACAGTCCAAGCAAGTGACCAAGTGAGTTCTAATGCTTAGCCACAATTCCCATCATTCCTAATGTGTTATTTTGATTGCTGTACTTCCATTTTTTTATTATTACCTGGTAAAAAAAGCATTAATGGGCCCTAGAAATGGATGTGGAAGTGAAGAGCTGAGTCACCTCTCCAGATAAGAGAAACACACACTGTGTGGATTGGAGAGTCTCTGGCACTCGGTTTCGTTCTTCGCTCTCTACCAACACTTGAAGCCCTTATTCATACGGGGGGGAGAGGATCAGAACTAGCAGGAGTGCCTTGTCAGCCTCGCTGCTCCTGCAGCAAGAGCCCACCACTGAGACCTCTAGTTTTCTCTGAAAGAACTTGTGCACTCTTCCCCATTGCTTAGGAAATGGCCTTGCCAACATGTCAGGTGCCTCCTTTCAGGAGAGACAGCATTTACCAACTAACAGAACATCAGTGTCAGGAAATGACACACATAATGGAAAACAAAAATCCCTAGAAAAGAATTTTTCCAGATTTACTAAGGACTTGCTGGAAAAAAAAAAAAAAAACCAAAACCAACTAATCAGGGTGACTTAGCACAAGCAAGTTCAGGTCTGCTAGTTCAATCCAGTTGGGCTTCTGGATGCAAAGCTGAACTGATTTGCATTGATTTTTATTAACTTAAACTTCCTGACTAATGCCCAAATTCAGTCAGGAAGTTCAGTCCTATGACTAAAAATATTCTGTCCCATTCTCGTCCTCCTCCCAGTCTCCAGTAACTCTGCCCTGTGGAGTATATCACTGGACTGCTTGAACTTTAGTTGGAGGCTTCTCAGAGTGGGACGGCTGTGTAGATTTAAGAGATTTCTAAATGAAATAAAGCAGACTGGAGAAGATAAATGAAAATGAACTCATCAGATTAATCAAAATAATAATTTAGCCACATTACAATTCAGACAGAAATAACACCCAATGTGTGAGGCAGTATATAATTAGAGCTCCTTCCAAGTAATATTGATGTTTCTGACAACTCGGTTAACGTAACTGCTTAGTCATTGATGTATGTGAATTCAATGGTTCTATTCTTGTTGATGAATTTTGAGAGGAAACAGCAAAATATGTTAAAATTAATGATGTACAAGGCAAAATATGTAGCATTGACTGCACTATTGCCAGCCTAGAGCAGAGCAGACACATAGATACAAGCGAGATCCATCAACTCTTGAACAGCTCAGGCACAGAGCTTGGGGTCCCTTGTCCAACACAGGAAAATGAGTGAGGTGTGGCCTTCATCTGCACTGAGTGGATTCTGAACTACCTCTTAATGGCTTAAGATTCCTGATGAATCCTGAATAAGGTCAGGATTTCACATCAAACACTCATTGCTGATTTTCAGGGAAAATGGAATTAGATCTACAGAATATGATGTTTACAACAAGTGTTCTAAAAAGCAGTAAGAGAAATCCCATGTATTTTTTAAGAGCAGGGCAGAACAGAGGAGAAATAAATTAATCAAACCTAAGGTGAATTTACCATACATGTAAAATAAACCTCATAATCTGATCATTAAATAAGATTCATCACAATGGGGAAAAAAAAAAAGTCAAAAATAATTAATCCAATGTGCATATCAGATTCTGAACCAACCAATTTTGCTGGACTAAGCCTAGAATTGCAATGATCTCATCTGTGGATGACTAAAGGCTACTGCTCTTATAATTCAAATGGAAAAACATACTCATCAAAAATATATTTATTAGCTTCACAATAGTAAGCACTTGGTGTATCCAAAGAAGTTTCTTAGGAATAGGTGATACTGAAGGCTTACCCAGAAACTAGATAGCTGCCAATTTTCAGAAACAATCATTCTATTTGCTAGCAAACATTTCTTCCTTCAATGCTTTGGAAGAGCTCTGGTTGTACTCACACACTAATGTCTATGTTTGCAGCTCTATATACTTAGGCATTTTTAATTTTCTGGTAACTTGTCTTGATATAATTTTAGAGATTCTATTAAATATTTTATTTAGCAAGCCATTGTAAGTCAATCTCCAAAATAATGTACTATTATTTCATATACCTCTTTTTCTTCAGCTCAAAAGCATTTCAATAAAGCTCTAAAAGCACTGGCAATGACAATACACTGTGTTGTGCATCACCATGGTAATGCTTCAGAAAATAGCTTTGATTTGGGATCAGAAAGATCTAACGTTGTAATGAAGTACAGAGATCATCTTGATACAACCTACATCTATCATGCTTTAACTATCATATTCTCATTTCTTGAGATTTGCACAGAAGGCAAGGTTTAGACAAGAAGAGTGCCAAGAGATGCTAAAGGGATTCAGACCTGCAGTAAACAGGACACATTCAGAAAGTCTAGGAGTAGGGTTGAGGTCTAGTTTCAAAGTTTGAGCCAACCTATATCAAAATGCAGGATTATACTTCAACAGAAGAAATTCTTATGGATCACCCATTATTTCATATATCACTTAATCCTTCACTCAATACTTAAACTATCCATCTGGATTAAGAAGTTCTAAGTGGTTATAGTAAATTCTATCCTACAGCTAAGAAAACTGAGATAACTGAGGTCAAGCATTTCTCTCAAGACAGTGAAACCTGGAAGAGAACTTTGATTTGTAAACCTGTGAGCTCCCTGTGGAGAGCACTGCTCTGGGGATCTGCCATACTGGCAGTGGGTTGCTGACAGAGGTGCTCTGAGCTGGCACAGCACTCTCACCAGCCTCATGCTGTTTTAGGTAATAAACCCTGACCCTGGGCTAGGACAGTGAGATCAAGCAGCATTCAGGCAGCTTCATGTCCTGCCAACTCAGAAGAGCACGGTGTAAATTCTCCTGCACTTGCAGGGCTAACACAACCTGAGGTACCTCACGTCTCTCTACTCCTGCCAATGTTGATGGGTCCCCAGCCCAGCATCCAGAATCCCACACCTGTCCATGCAGAATAGCTTTGGATCTTCCGTAGGGCTGCCCTGCTCAATCCCAACAACCAACCCAAGCCTTTATCCCTTAATTTCAATGAACATCCAGCCCTCATGTGGCTTATCAGACAACATGGTAAAGTTTTCAAAGGATGTTCTTTCAGTGGGTACAATCTCTGCCCACAATTCAAATGGCAAAAGCAAATAGCACACTGTCACCTACCTAGGGACCAAATTAGGCATCTCAGTTTGAGGATTGCTCATGATACGGGTTTTCACTCACTGTAAATCAATACAGGATTATGATTTATTTTGTCAATTTTCCTGTGCTGGTGTTTCTAGTCTTACTAGCTGTAACTCAAAATTGGATGATTCACTGTGTTTACTACAGATCTATGGTGTATCTTGATAAAGCTGCTTAGTTTTTATTCGTGTCTCCATCTATAAAAGAGGGTTAAAGATTTTGCCCATCTTTGAAAAACACTTTCAGAATTATAGGTGGGAAAGGCTATGAAGTGTTGGTGATAAGCAATGTTACTTTGGGAGAGGGCTCTGAAACGGTGCTTGCTTCGGATGTGAAAGTTGTCTTCCTCCCTAAGAAAATAACATGTTATATTTAAAACTCTTGTTGATCATTTTTTTTTAAAAAAGGCAGGTTTGGGCTCAAAATAAGGGTTTCTTGATCAGATGGAGTCTTGTTTTGCACAGTTTGCTTATTATCTATCTCCCTTTCCTCTCAGTCACGCTGATGAGCTCCCCCACCTGGTGGAATAGAAGAGGGTGAGGCCTCTGGCTGGCTGCAGCACAGGAAAGCTGGGCTGTTTCTTCCTAACATTCAAAATGTGACAGAGAACAATGACACCATTATTATCACAAGTTGTTTATCTGGCTACCTTCCAGATAAATGGAAGGAAACACAAGATAAAACAAAGACTAGTGTATGGTTCAGACTTCTGCATTAAGGAATTCATTTCGTCTCGCTGCCAAATTAGCTGTGCAATTAAATGGTAATACACGACATGATGAGAGGGCTGCTGGGTTATTGTATGACTGAAATGACATGAGGTCTGACGTTCTGTGCCCACACTGACTGCAGCACTGAATCATTTAGCAGCTGCTTTCATTCTCTTCACCCGCTTTTCTCACCTCCTGACTCAGTCCTCTCTGGATCGCCCCTGGCTGTTGTAAACAGCCCTGGTGTGGCCTGGGCAGAACCTGAAGTGGTTCCTGGTCCCTCGAGTGCACTGTCCTGAGCAGATTCCAGCCTGAATGCTTCTGCAGTTCAGCCCTTCAGATTCTCAAGCCCACGTAGATCTCCCCCAGGTTTTCAGCTGCAAGGTTAATCTCAGCCCTAGAAAGGCATAAAAGCAAGAAAGTGGGTGTTTGGGTAGAGAGAGTTAGGTAAGAAGCTTTGTACTCTGTTTTGTTGTGGGTTGCAGTTGTGCTTTTTTTTTTAATCACAGATGCTCCTTAAAAAGGAAAGTTAAAAAAACCCCAACGTTGATGGGGTCAGAGTGGGAGGGAGAAGTCCAGACATTCATTCTTTCTTCTTTCCTCCTCATCTCTTAAAATAATTTCACCCCTTGACTCAAAGAAACAATCATTGTTTCAAGTTAGTGAAATTCCTTTGTGCCTTCTCTCTCCATGGCCATGTACTGGTCTCTCTCCATGTAATGATCCCTCTTCAAACCCTCTTTTGATTCCTCCCTGCCAAATTCAAGGTACCAAACCATGGTGTGCCCCAGCATTAAGAGGCTATTGTTCTGTGCAGACAGGCTGGTAATCAAGGGGTCACTGGCATAAATTTCTCTCTAGTTAGTCACACAAATGATTTTTAAGCACTTTTCCAGAACTGGCAACCTGCTGAGGTCCATTTTGTCATCACAGGGTACAAAAGTACAGGCAGCACAGAAAATGGAAGAAGGGTACAAAAAAATGGATGTGGAGGTGGCAAGGAGTCATCATTTGACAGTTATATCCCACTTGTGTGTTCTTTTATGAATTCTTAAATTAAAAATGGCAAATAAATGAAGTAAGAAGAATCCTCTGTTTATGTTAGCTTGGTACTGGGGTAGGCACCCTTAAAGAGCACGAGTTTTCATCAATGCAAGATGAAAATCAAACACAATAGAAACATAAAATCAAACACAAAGGAACAAATTATCTACAAGTGATACAAGGAAGAATTCATCAGTAATATTTAACTTCACGTTGAGGGTGATTCAGATCTACAATATGTAAAAAAGAGATGTCAAGTTCCTGGAAAAAAGCATTACATCGAAAAAATCACTGGTTCTTCCAAAAGCTTATAAAATTTCTCATCAATATGTTCTTTTATATGTACAAAAATAAAAAAAAGATTATAAGAATTACCTTCAGAAGTATGTAAAAGTAGTTTTAAGAGCACTTTCCAGGCTACATTCTCATCCAGATACATCAAGTGAGACACGAAACTCCTCATCCATTAATGTCAGCTCTGTAAGACAAGGAGAAGATTTATTTATTAATAGTCTGTAAGACTATAACTTCTTCATGGAAAACCTAGGGTATAATATAAGCTTTGCTGTGAAGAGAGTTGCAGGATCAGTCACTCAACTTATTTCCTCCCTCAAGATATTTTAGGTGCACACAATGTCAATACCTAAACCTCTTCTTTGCCCTACTTGTTCCATTATAAATGAGTGGCTGTTTGTCTGACTTCTGACAGGATGGGAAAGCTTACTATCCATTAAATAAATCATTTCTATCTAAAGCCAAAAGGGAAAGAAAGAAGGAAAGAAAAACCTTATTAGTGAGAAATCCTTGAAAATAAATGTCAGTGTCCAAAGCCATACGAAGTCCTGTTATTTCCAATTACAGTTGTTGCACCAGTCCACAGATTTTGCTAACTGCCCTCAGCACTCAGGCTACTATCCCTCTCTGCTTTGTGGTCTACTGAATGTTAAAAAACAAGAGATTTCTCAAAACTTCAGTTCTAACAGCAAACAGAAGATGGTCCATGTCATTTTAACCAGGATACAACAGAATGATGAAATCGGAAAAAAACCAAATTAAAATCAATAGATGTCAAGGCACGTTAGGTGAGCATCTGTTCATTTTAAACATTAAAACAAGTCCAATAATTGTTCATTCCGTAATTATTATTTTGTAAGGGAAAAAAGCTGAAAAGTTAAGTTAAAACTAACAACCAGATACACCAGCCTCAGCCTGACACTTTGCACTCCAATAACAAAGAAGCTGAAGTGCCCACCTAAATGCATAGTAAACCACATTTCCTTCTGCTTTGCTTCCACTCAGCAGTCCAAAGCAACCAGATTTTTTTTTCATTTTGAAAGTGTTCACTTAAAATAATTCACTCATTTCTACATGAAGTTCTCTCTGTTCTAGGTAATTGTGGGGGTTTTGTCTCCAACTCACTGTATTTAAATAATTTGAGCTAAAGGCAGATTATCTGATAATGGATGAGTCACCTCTAGGTCATTAGCAACTGTATCTCCTAAAGTTTGCATTGAACTCCAAGTGAATTTTAAAGGAAATGGATGTTCTATCCTTTCACCTCCTGGTGAAAGAGTGTGTGTGTGCTTAGTCAGGACCTCGACAGACAGAACACAGCATGAACATGGCAGTTGTCTTCCTCAGGGACTGGAGTCAAGAGCTCAAAGGTACAGTCAGGCTCCTGAGGCTCAGTCACTACCAGATAATTAGTCTTTCATTAAAGTTCAGGATCTGCATATTGAATGAATTCTCTGAAGCAGCTGACCAGCAAGAAACTGTCCCACATCCCCATGTAAAGCAGCAGGTTGAAAGCAACTCAGCAATAAACAGCCCAGAGTGCACATTATAAAACCAACTTGTTCTTTAAAATAAGAATAAAATTGCACATGAATGAGGAAGCAACAAAGTTCAAACTATTTTACAACAGTGGGCAAGTATTCTTTTTTTTTCAACAGAGCCACAAATACTGCTATAAAGTACTTGTTCACCAGTATAATTCTTTTTATCTTATGTGCTTCAAGAAATCTGCAAAAAGATACCAAATTCTTCTGGGGTTCAATGAAACATCTGCCTGAGAGCACACAATAGTCTTACACTACAGTCTAAGAAAGAAAGTGAAGAAGAAATCTGAATCCTTTTGAAATCAGAAGACGACAAATCTGTTAATCAGACTTTTTCCCATAGTCACACCAAAAAATCCCAGTATTCATTATAGGCTATTCATCTAGGTCTGTTTTCTAGTTGCCAAGGATCTTAATCTTTGAGCATGGAAATGTGCAACCTTCAGGTCCTTTCATATTAAGGCAGATCTGGGGATGGTAATGGTACAAATGGTACATATTTATTAAATGTACAATTATATCTTTAGAAGAGAAGAATATTTGGCAGTGTCCCAGGATCTTCCAACAAATTTCTAGGAAGCTGAATATCCTCACCACTGGACATTCTTGTACCCTGCTAATATACAAATGATCCAACTGCAGAAGAAAAATATAAAGTTGGCACCTGATAGTCTAGCATGAAAGAACCAGCTGGACAAGTTGGGGTTTTTTAACAATCATTAGGTATTTTTCCTAATAACAAAGATTCCTTCCTTCATTTGGAGCATTTCTAACTACAAAAATAAAAGCATGCAATACAGGTCCTAATTTGTGAGCACATATGGTTACTGCCTCAGAAATGCAATTTGGATGTTGTTAACATGTTAAACGTAATGTAGGTTCCGGGGGAAATTATTACAAATTTTATCTCCAGTCAGTTCCATTTAGAAGATTTCAGGAAATTATTTTTAAGCATTTTTTCTTAAGCTCCAGAGGTTTTTGCAAGAGCTCCTATTGTTAACTTAGATGGAAACCATTTTTCGAGCTAGCATTTTACGTCTTTAAAAAAAAAATTCTATTGCTGAGCATGAATATACAGCTTAGTATTTCAATTTGATTGGTATTGTCCACTGAAGTACATCCTGTGAACCCATTATCTCCTCATTCCTCTAAATAAAGGTCTGAAAAGTCCCAAGGTTTTTTAAGCATCTCTTGCAGCACATGCTGTATTTGCCACAAGGTCAGGCCCTGATTGCCCTGTTTGGCAACCTGCACTGAGGCAAATGTTAGCATGGGCTTCAAGGGGCACATTTTTATATCTGATACATCATAAAAAGGAAACTTTCTGAAATGAGTGAGTTTTCCCAGGCTCAGTTCCAGCCTGATGGTGCTCAGCCCAAGGAAGCTCAGCAGGAGATGCTGCCCATGGGGCTGGGTGCATGGAAGCCAAAGCTGCACCTCTGCAGAGCCAGTCCTGGACCTGCACCCTCTGATGCCCAGGAAGAACATCCTATTCCAAGGGAAACAGCTGTAAGAGAATGAGATATCATAAACTCAAGACTATTTCTTTCCAATCTCACATGTGTAAGGTTGCTTGTAGGAGGCTCAAGGAAGTTATTGATCTGGGGTCTAGCAGCTCCTAAAAATTAGTGTCTGCCAATGGTGTTTGAGAAGATCCATTCAGGTATCACGCCTGGGTGACGCTGTCACTGTTAGTAAAAGGTGGCTGAGCTGGTTCATAATTAATATTCCTAGTTTCTATGAGTTTCATCATACCCAGCACTGATGACGATATTGCACTGGAGCAGCAGAGACTCAATTCAAAATGACACTGACAAGGCATTTTTCAGATCTTGTTGAATGAATCACTTCTGTTTTCTGTTAGTCATTATCCCCTGGCAGCCTGTAATGAGATTTTGCTTCTCAAATCAATTCTGCCCCCTGTTCCCACCCTCTTCTTTCCCTGCTTTGCACCCCATGACTCCCCACTGTAAAAGCAGAGTTACTCAGAGGACCGCACAGGCTGGTTTGCTCTCTCTTTGCTCACTGTTGGTTTACATGCTGGTTTATTATTCTAGGGTATTGGTTTACATGCTGGTTTATTATTCTAGGGTATCTATTAGTGTTGAATACTCTGTTTGTTACTCCACTGCCATCTCTTCAAATTCTAAAAAGATCAGAGAGTTTATCTTTTCTTTTCCTCCTCAATTCCTGGCTGTGTTCTGATAATAAAACAAGAAAGAATCTGGAATAAGCCTAAACTCTTTCTATTCACTGAGAATTAAATACTAGTATTGCACAGGGGCTTAGGAAAGACTGCAGTGTTCATCAGTACAGATCCTCTGCACATAAAGTGAAGAGAGAGCAGAATTATAGATGTCCACAGTGTTCTCCTGTCACAAGTACTTATAAATACTTCACCCCTAACAAAAGCAGAATTAAACATCTCTGTGCACCATTGCATCAGTGTGTGAACTGCTCCACAGTAGCCTTTAGGATCAATAATTTTTGGCATAAGAATCTACAAAACATGTTCATTATTCTTTCATTCTTTAAATAGCTTTTAATGCTATTCCCATGGAAACTGCTTACAAACACCTGCCTAACGTTTGGGGGTTTGAGCATTATCCAGCAACAATGCCAAATGCCAAAGGCAGCAGCGAGACTCTGAATTTATATTGGACTGTTACCAGCAATTGATAAACACTGATGTTTGTTTACTTCAGGAGTCATACAAAAGAGAACTGCTAAAGCTAGTGAAGTTTTTAGCAGACTACATATTGTTAGATCTTTTTCTCTAGTACAATTACTTTGCCTGCAGTCCTGTCAGAGGCAGCCAAAGGCTTTTCTAATAATAAGCAAAATTAGGGTTTGTCACCCCAAATAGGAGAAATAACTTCTCTTCAGGCCAACAAAATTCAGTTCCACTTTGGCAACAAAGAAGCTTCCCCAAAGCTATAGTCTCTTGGTTATTTGGGGTGTGTGCAGCATCCATTAAAAATCTAGCATTTGACAAACAGCTAAGGACAAAGCAGGAAGCACCACAGACAGAATGCTGATTGCTTCTGATTATTAGCAAAATATTTACACATTTTCAAGAGTTCAAACATCTGACAGAAGCAAAATGGTCTACCAATTTATTATTTTTCTTAATTATCGAAAATATTTCTAGAAGGCAAGTGACCCATTAGTATGTGGGGGATGATGTTCCATGGAAACCACTTGGGGTTTTCACAGGACTGAATCTGCTGCTGTGGCAGACTGGTAATTAAGGCATGGATCACTCTTTGGCTGATATCTGATTTATACTAGTGCAACACTTTTCACTTCACTTAACTGCATCCAGCTAAACAGAGTGTTATCAGGGTCAGTGTCTTTAGGAGCTCTTCAAATTGGGTTAGTTTTAAAAACTCATCCAGGTTTCTGGAACAAGAGAATCTGTTCATAGGCAGCTTTTTTTCTAACCTTCTCCTTTCATTTTTTTCTGTTTCTTCTTTTCTCTGAATGCTTAATAACCTTTGTAAAACATCCAAGATCCTTATTTTTTTCCATTTTTCAGCTCTCCTTTCTGATTCTCCATTTAAATTCACTTTGCTATATCTCCTTGTTCTTCTCTCCCATTTTACAAACTCTGGGTTTACAAGTGTAACCAAGAATTTGCCTTAGAAAGCTCAAGTGAGAAGTAGTCTATAATAAACAGATAAACTTGCTAAATCCATGAATAATAAGCGAATTCTCACGTACTATCCCATAGGACAACAAATAATGAAGAATGTCTTATTCATTATTAATAAGAAATAATGAGCAGTAATATGGTGGAATGGCTTTCCTCCCTCTTTCCCTGGTGCTGAGGACACCTTCTGAGCTCTCCTTCCTCCAGACCTGCTACTGTAGCAGGTTTTATACAGTGGTTCATGAAAGCTCATTCTGGCTACCAGATCCACATCTAAAGAACCTTCTGCAGCAGTAAAAAACCCATTCAGTAATTTAGTCAATATCTGTCCATATTCCCAGTAGATATGCTCATAGTTGGCAGTGGCTCCAAGTTTTATTTGAAGCCAGGTAACCACATTAGAATGGCATCAGGCTTGAAATAATACAGCTTTTTCTCAGCAGAGCTCATTAGCTCAGCACAGCAGTTACATGACTTCTGGTTATCTGTGAGCCCAAGCAGGTTGAGCTCCTATCATTAAAACGTGCTGTAGGCCTTCTCAATTAAAAAACCCCCACTCTGTTTTCTGTACCCACACGGGATGAGGCACAGAAAGCCTTTTTCCTAACGAGAAGCAGTGAGTGATGAATGAGGACTGGCTGGGACTCAGTTACATGTCCCTAATAGAGCTCCTCAGTGACCCACAACATCTCCTCCCCCTTTGTTCCAGGGGAGTTTGCTGTATGACTACTACTGAAGTAACCACTTTGCAATAGCAAGTTTCAGACACAGTTTAAACTGAACACTGAGTCATAAAGGCACTGACTGCACAGCCTGGCTCCCAAAACCAGCCCAGCTGTGAAAAGTCAGCAGTGCCATCCATTGACTAAACTCTGTAAGGCATGTACTTGGCAGGGGAGAAATAGTCAGTGAACAAGCACTATCTCCACATTCTGCCTTCTTGCTATTGCAGATAATTTGCCAAAGAAAGTCTTTATACATTGGCCTCTGGTTCCAAACAAGTTCCTGCAGTGCCTGCTCTCAAGTAACAGCTGCCAGGCATGTTAAAAGGCTTCACTCATACAGACAGAATATCTGTGTTCACATTTGTTGGCTCGTGATGGGTGGGTGCTTGTGCCAGACAACTAGTATCACAAGAACATGACAACTCGCAGGGTGATCACATGCCCAGAGCCCCAGAACAGGCTCTTTCCTTTTCTCCTGCTGAGATCATATAACAAGCAGCACCATAAAGCAAGAGCAGAACCAGGTACAGTAACATGACACTAGTAATAGAGCTTGTAACAGGGTAATCACACACCCAGAGCCCAAGAAAAGGCTCCTTACTTTGTAATATCTCAAAGCTGACAACCCTACACAGAATGACTCTAGCTACAGTGGTCCTACTTTACCAAATCACACCTGAAAATATGACATATGTTATAAGCAATAGGTTAGATTCTTTAAAAAAATATTCCCCATTGTTAGGAATTGTTAGAAAGGTCAGCAGACCAAAAGGCTGCTTACAGCTGTGGTGGGTCATCTACAATACCCGCTAGCTATGGGGTCTTAATATAAGCTACTCACATCTATTAAATGCTTGATCAATGCAAGTTATATTGTTATTATTTAGGGTTTGGTCATTCAAAGTAGTTACAATTTGGGGCATATCTCAAATTCTGGCTGTAAAAAAAGAGCAGAAGACCCCAAATGAAGGCACACTCTCCTGCATTTGCCTCTCTTCTGGTCTCAGCAAACTTATTGATGTAATTCTTCCGATGCAACAACAGAGATAAGGTGCAAGGATGGGGCCTTAACCTTGTGCAAAAGGCTCCCTCATTGCCCAGTCAAGTCAGAGCCTCTTTGGCAAACTACAGGTGTGATTTCAGAGCTGCAGGGTAAACTCACTTGCATGTATTAGAGTGCAGGGTGGGTGCGTCATCCGCCTTGAAAGGATGTGTCCCAGTGCAGCAGCATAACCAGCTGCAAGAGGTGGGAACAATTTCCAGTAACCTCATACAAATAGGGGCTAATGACTGTGTTTAGTAATTCCCATCAGCCGTTTCTGAGCACACTGCAGATTGAATATTGCATCGCACTGAGTTGTTTGGCCAGAATCTCATTATAGCATTATGCAGTGAGAGGTAGAAAAGAGGGAATCTGGCCTTGAATGTTACTTGTTTGGTCTAAACAGGCTGACGATTTGCTTTAGAGCAATATTGGTAAGGAGGAAAGGGCAGAGAATCTGCACTTGAGAATCTGAGTCATGGGCTGCTACAACAGAACGTTATTGACTATTTACACAGCTTTTAAGCTTGAAGGGGAAGAGGACAACTGGCTTTTTTATTTATGAAAACGACTTGAAATTGCCAAACATTTAGCAAAACAAACACAACACACGACCCTTGCCTAATTTTTCCTAAGTTCTCAAGAAGGTAAATTATGATCAGAACAGTGAGACAAGTAAAAAAAAATACATCTAAAGGAGTCTGTGAAGATTCAAAAGTCCACAGGAATCAGAAGAGGTGTAAAACAGCTTGAGGAGGCAAAGCAGTTTAAACGTTCAGCTTCCAAATTTGGCACCATGATTTTTCACTTCACAAAATACCACTTTACCCATTTTAATAGCAGCAGAATTTTAAAAAAAAATCCCTAAACAGCATCATTTTGCATCCCTCTCTGTATTATATGCAGCAGCACAAGACACTGCACTTTTGATGGGCTAAATGACTTCATCTGTGTTAAAAGTTTGATAGCTCTTTTCCAGAGGTCAGGGTCCAAAGCAGACACCTCTCCTCGGGGCAGCTTGCACTGAATGATAAATTAAATAGCCATCTGAAATCTTATCCAAATGCCAAACCCCAGGTACCTGAATGAATTGTTTGCACTTCACTGCAAAATAAATATCAGTCTGAGGGTAGAAGATGGTAACTTCTTCACAGATATGAGGAATGGAAACTTTACTGGGTACCAAAAAAGGTGACTTGAGTTAAATGTTCAAGCCTGTTTTCCACAGTGACTGGGTACCTGATAACACATTGCCAAGGAACTAGCAGTGGGTGCAGCAGTTATTGCTGCCTCAAATGTAACCCAGGCTAACAGGCACTGAAAGGTGAGAACCAACACTGACTTCTGTGAGGTCTGTTGTGTGTGACCTCAGGGCAGCAGCATTACACAGACAGAGAGCAGAAAGCACCAGAGCTGTTTAGACATGGAGGCTGAGTTACCCTCTGCCTTAGGGTGAAACACATTAGTGGGTGCCAAGGAAGCTGCTTCTGTTTCCACTCCCTGTAGTTTATCTGTTGTGTGACAAAATAACCTTCTTGCTCTGCTGGGACTATCACTCCCACACCCAGCAGGAGACATGGGATGTGATTTTCACTCACACATCCAAATGGCTACACAGCACACCAGCCAAGTGAAAAAGCTCATCAGAAGACTAGGGGGTTAAAGAGCAAGATCTGCTTAGTAGGTGAAACTTATCTGTGTGCAGAGGCTCCCAGGAGTCAGCACACAAACTACTGGATTAGCTTTTGGAAGGATTTGGGTTGAAGCCACAGTTCCTCTTACCCTGACAACCAGAGCTCTGCAATGGAAGCTCCCACCTGTCCCCAGGGCACTGTAATGCCAACACAGCCCCGTTCTTCAAGGATTTGAAGGTACATAAAGCAAATAATTCCTTCTTTGCTTTCCTGTTTGGAGAATTTCTCACCCTCAATTCCCCTGACAGACAAAAATATCTGGGCTGGCTTCCTTTGGATTTAGCTATCCTAGCAGTGCAGTTGTCTCCTATTTGAACACAAGATATCAAGTTTTAGTGATTTTCCACTGATTTTTCTTGAGAAGATGTCCCTGAAAGCTAATTGTATGTACTCGAGCACTCATGACACAGAAATTTCCTACTAAATGTTTATAAACTACATATGTTTATAAACTGCAAATAATAAACAGGTATTGTGTTATAATTTGCATAGATACAAATTTTAATTTCAGGGAAATAAAATTTCCTGATATCATTTTAATTCATGTTCACCTTATCATCTACCCACATTATCTCATCATCATAATTTAAGCACCCTTGGAACATGATGTGAAAAAGCCAATGTACCAGAGAATTAGGCCACTTAAAACTAGTTCATATGCCATGCCCTTAATTTACTGTAATATAAAAAAAAATTATCTTAGCTTCTTTTCTGAATGAGGTTCATGATCAGTTCCCAACTTCTCTCATTATATTTATGTACATGGCATTACTACATTTGTAATAATATTAAATGTTACAGCTTCCATCACGCATAAGCAATTGCCTCCCACTCTCATACAGGAACCAATTCCTCCTTGTCCATTAGGAGGTGTTATATTTTGGAACTATCACATTCACAATCCCTGATATATTTGTAGATGAAATGATTTGAAAAGTGTGTAATGAAACCGTTCTCATGGAATCTATGAAACATAGAAGACTTCTAAGATTTCTTCATCATCAGAACATCATCGTAGCTTGACTAAGACATTATTACAAGTAAGGTGTTACTTACTAATTGCATTTATCCCTACAAATAAACTTAACTCCTGAGGTAGCTCATTGCTGGTCCCACAAGCCTCAATGGCAGGACTCAGTTTGCACTCCTGGCCAACCACAGGTTGAACAATTCTGCAGCAGGGATTTCTAGGCACAGAAATCACACGTTAGAGCAGACTTCAATTCTGTCACTGTTCCTACAGCACCACAAAGCCAAGAGATATTTTTTGCTTCAAGAAGTCAAATTATGGAAGGGAAAGTGTTAGGTAAGGGGTTTATAACAGGTATCTTGATAAAGGGTATCCTCCTGTGCTGCCTCATTAGAAATGTTCTGATAAAAACATGACAAACATTTCTGACAAATTATACAACAATGGTCATTATGGAAAAGTCTTTGTCTCATGGGAATCCAAATGTACCTTCTGGTGACAGTTCACTTGCTACCTCTTTGGCAATCTCTTAATTCTCAGCTTTACTTTTCCTGATGATAAAGAGTAACTATGCAATAATAACACAAAACTGGAACAGCACTATCTGGCTGTTGGAAAATTACAAAAGGAAAATAATGGTAAATTTAGACATCACCAGGCTGAGAGATGCAGCAGTGCTTCAGGCTGCAGGACACAAACGGAGTAGATCAAGTGCATTGTCAATCTAAGTCTATTTTTAAATAATAGATCCCTAAGCCATCTTAATTTGGGGTTCACATCTCAACACACTGTGCTCTTGTTTCAGGACTGCTGAATACATTTCTGAGATCTGTAAATATTTAAGCATTTTGTAGCATCCATTTTTTAAGTTTATGCTATATTTAGTATAGGTACCAAATCACTCTGATACCTGAGTGCTTGGGAGAAAATGAGTGACGGGGAAAGAAGTACGATTGTATAAGATAAATTACTAAATTATTGCTTGAAAAATTGACCTATTGTATGACTGATATTCTAATTATCAAAGAGCAATAGGAAAATCTGAGTTAATTGTAGAAAACTGAAAATGACCAGCCTGTCCTGCTCACTAACAATAGCAATCACCTCTATTTACGTATTAGTGAGGGACCTGCATATCCAGGGTAACACAAATGTGTGTCTGTGTGGAAGCATTTCCTTGAGCTGTCTCGGAAAGCTGCACCTTCTCCCCTTTATCTTAGCTACACTAAGCAGGATAGAGTTAATGTATTTTTCCCTGTACTTGTAAACTATCTTCACATCAAGGTGCCTTAAGCCCGGGTGTTTGCTTGTTTTTCAGTGAGCTTACATCATTTGATGTTTATCATATTGTTCCTTCCTGCTTCTAAGCAAAACCTCCCACTGAGATTTTGGAGACAGCAGACAGCCAGACTGTACATATAAAATTGTCAGCCCTGATGCTTTTATGCCTCATTAACTGACCTCCTACTCTTTTCTGCAGGATTTCTGGATGTCCAGCAGCAGCACAACACGTATGCCACAGGAGAGCAGCTCTGTGAGCTCTACCGTGCAATGGCTCTAATGGCTCTGCCAGACAAACACAGGAAAGTAAATGTGCAGAGCCCAGTGGTGGCCCATGCCAGTGGAACTTGGCTGACATCTCCCTTAATGAGACCAGAACTAACTCCTGGGATTTTTTATAATTCAGAAAAAAAAATTAAAAAGACAGAATTGTGGTGTGTTATGATTAGAGCATTGCCATGTTAATATTGTCTGTCTGCTCAGGTGGTGATGGCGTATAAATAGTCACAGAAAACACATTGGCAAATTGTTTTGGAACAGTAATAAACATAATAAATACATGAATAAATATGCAAAATTGTGTTCCAAGAAACTATTCTCCTACAAAGCAGAGAGTGACTAGAATTGTGAAGCAAGAACTAAAGGAAGTGTAAAACTCTAGAACTGGCAGTGCTGCTTATTATGCCAAGAACAGACTCTATTTTAATACATGCAAAGCTCTCTCCCTCTCTTCTCCAAGATTCTCCTTGAAACCCATCTGTTTTGTGGTGCCTTGCACTTAACAAGAGCCACCCACCATGCTGTTTCAGCATTGTGCCATTCAGTGCTGTCCTGTACAGTTCCAGCTTGTGCTCCTAAACCTCGAGCTCCTCCAGAGGGGAAATCTCCTATTTATCTGACACAGTTCTTGTATTGTACTCAGCCCTATGTGCTTGTATCACTGCAAAAACAACAATGTGCCTGAAGAGGGAAGGCTTAGCAATTAGGAAAAGAGAAGTATTTTATTGTGCTGGAGCTTAGCATTCAGATGCATTGTTTCAGTACATTAATATAGTTATGCAATACTTACCCTCCCCCCACAGCGTGTGATGGCAAGAATCCACCATTTCAGAAAAATGCAGTGAGTGCTGTTATGAAAAGCTTTGGCATTGTGCAGGGAAGTGGCCAGCTTGCAGATATTAAACCATGTTCAGTAGCATCAACATTGAATGGTTGAAACATTACAAAAGGTCTGGAAATCACCATGGTTTTGCACTGATCCTGAAAACTAACCAACGTGGGCAGATGTTTCCCATCCACCAAAGCCCAACAAGTTGAAATAGAGCTCCCCAGGGCACCAGGATTCACCTGCCAGGAACATCCCTCTTCCCCAAACATCACAATTCTTCCACAGTGATGTTATAATTCAATGATATTTTTAATTCCTACTTTCCTGTTGTGGTTTTAATATAGAAACAAGGCTATAAATGTGAGACCTTGCCAGTGTTTGTTGGAAGGCCAAGTGCCAGATCCCACGCTTGGGTCACAACAACTCCACACAACACTACGGGCTTGGAGAAGAGTGTCTGGAAAGCTGCCCAGTAGATATTAGGAAAACTTTCTTCACTGAAAGGGCTGTCAAGGCCTGGCCCAGGCTGCCCAGGGCAGTGGTGGAGTCCCCATTCCTGGAGGGGTTTCAAAGATCTGTAGATGTGGTGCTGAGGGACACTTTTAGTGATGACCTGGTTAATGCTTGGACTTGATGATCTTAAAGGTCTTTTCCAATCAAAACAATTCCATGATTCTGGCTTCAGAGATGCTAAGAACCCTTTGGAACTGGAAAAGCTCCATGTTTGCACTCTGACCTGCACCATGAAGTCTTGGCAAACGAGGAGAACTGTTCAAGATAAAGTCAGTAATTAGATAAACTGCCTGCACTGTGATCCCCTGCACCAGACCTGCAGCAGGGACAACACTTTAACCACCTCTCCACTTCAACGTATACCCAGACTTGGAGAGCACTCTGACAAACGACAGCCAGCACCCCCTTACATGCTTACGGGCTGAAAATTCAATTCTCTCTCCTCAGCGAGCTACCTGGAAGGCCCCAGTAAACACCCGCTGCGGCCACACTCCTCCGGCAAGACGTTGGAGGGGGGTTAGGAAGCCGAGACGAGGCAGGGGACCCCCTCACACCTTCCCAAGGGGTGGCACACCGCCATTAGAGACTTTTTCCCCTCAGACAGAAGCGGGCAGCGATACCTTCAACCCACCTTCCCCAAGGAACAACCAGCCCGCCCAGCGGCGGGAAACGGAGGGCGCTGCGCCTTTAAGGAGGAGGTTTCCCGCCGCTGGACGGGGCGGGTGTTCGGCTTGTCAGGCCCTGTCCCCCGCCCCGCAGAGCCGGGGTTGTGCCGTTGCCATGTACCGCCTGGTGCGCCTGGGCCCGCCGAGGCCGCCGGTGGTCCCGCGTAGCCCCCCGCTCGCCGCNGCTGGGATCGCTGCGCTCCGCCGCCGGCAGCCCCGCCAAGGTACAGTCGCGAATGTGCAGCCGGGGCGTTGCGGGTTTCACTGGGTTTTAAGCGTTCGGTTGATTTTTCTGGGGGGGAAGGAAAATTTTTTATGAATTTATAGCATTCATTGTTTTGGTTTTGAGTTGACTCGGGAAGCAAAGCAAGTGAAGGCCTCGCATGTAACTGGTTTTTACACTGCTGGTGTTATTAAATCGTGTTTCCGTAGGACAGAGGTTGCTGCTTGTGCCAAGACCGTGAATTTGAGCTTTCCCTGCAAAGCCTCATTTACGGTTTAATTTCTACAGCTTAAATTTCAGGTTTATTTCTGCAGCATCGTTACAAAGTATAACAGGGTGTTTCAAGTTTGTTTTCATGCCTTGGTTTGCCCAGAAGCTGAACCTTGGCCTAAATGGTGTGAATAAAGTTGGCTTCCTAGCAGAAATATTGTATCAGAATTACATGGACAATAAGTATCTTTCCTTGCTGAGCTGTACGTTAGGACATGACTGTACTGGGCAGTGCAAATAACATCTGTTGAAGTGGTACTTACCTAATCTCTTGCTCCCATGCCATTCAGAAATTGCCTGTGAGCAGGAGTGGGTTGAATGATGAGAACAAGCCCTTTTCAGTCCTTATGATCCATCTTGCAAGTGTGGCTGCAAGACCCAGAGTTCCTCTGAGGCTTATGTATCTCTGCGGGTTGTCAGCTTGAAAATCTTCATGTTTGACTCCTTAAATAGATAATGATCATCTTTGGGTGAAAAATTCCCCATAAGCTATTAAATCTTAAAATACCTTTCAAACCATGCTTGGCTTTTAAGAAAATCGCCCTGTTGAGCCAAGTGAGTGTTCTTGACTGAAGTGTTTGATGCTGATTGAATTGTTAGGACAGCTTTTGACAGAAGGTTTTATGAGACTATTTTATTCAGTCTATTCAGCTAGTTTCGTTCCATAATAGTATTTAGATTTTACAGACTGGGAGTTAAAACAGCTTTCTTCTCTCCCATCCCTCCTTTCCTGTAATAAAACTGAAGTGTAAGAGAATGAGTTCTGAAACATGGTGAAGTGGCAACCATGTAGTAGAGCTGTATATGGAATCTAATTGCTTCCAGTGGATGAAAGTAATTAGACTATCTAACTATGAATCCATTACCATCCTTAATGAGCTTGCATAAAAATATATATATTCAAACATTTTTTCCTCATTTATAGCATTAAAACTGCTTGGTTTAAACAATAAAAGATTTCTTTTTCTACTGGACTTTTTTCTTTCATAGTCAAGTTTCAATTTCTATTCAAATATTACTTTGACTCATGAGTCAGAATAAAATAAATCTAGCATTATCCATTATGTTTGAGCATTTTAAATATTCAAGAATCAGAATAAGTTGAGCTACACAATTCCCTAAATACACATTTATGAATCAGCATGGTTTTCTGTCAAAGTGAAATACAAAGCAACATAAATTATGATTAAAAATGTAAAAACAGCAGCAAATATTTTTGAGGGATTTTAGGGAGTGGGGTGGTTGATATGGTTAAAGTCACTGATTAAAGGAAGTTCATCCTACCATGAGGATGGTAGGACACATGTCTTGTATCCTCATTTACAATCTTACCAATTCTAAGGATTAATCAAAAGTATTTTTCTTCTAATTTATGTGCCTGGAAGCTGATCTACAGCAGGACAAAGTGGAGCCAGGCACTCAATAACTGTACCTGTCCCGTGGCCATAGTGGCCTTTACTCTGGTTGCCCTGTTGTCACAACTGCTGCTGAATTCAGCTGAAAAGAAAGGACTCGAATCTTTCCTAACAACAGCTCACTAATTAGAGAAAAATCCTGGGGTCTTTGTGGTAATATTTTCTTTCTCCACTTAGTATTTCTTCTATGGCAAGTATGGGGAAGTATCCAAGAACTGTCATTTCTAGTAGCACATGTGCCCTTCTTTGCCCGCATTGCGCTGTTGGATTGCTTTGGGGTATATTGCAGTATGAAATTCTGCACTTTAAATTTATTTAGATAAAAAGCTGTCAATAAATTTTGCTATGACAGACATTCTCAGTGAAGTTAGGCTGTTTACACCAGCACTAGCATATCTGTGTAGCTATTGTTTATGCTGTGGCAACAGTATTGCTTGGTGCTGTCAATAGTAGCAGTTCCCCAGTTCCTCCTTTTTTTCAGCTGGTCCACAGAGGGTGATTTTTAGGAACTTCAGTGTTGGACCTCTTCTCTCAGTAAGCTGTTAGGAAGCCAGCATCACTGTGGTATCACCCAGGCTTCCAGTGCCATCAGCTGCTTAGCCCTTCAACAAAAAGCTGTTACAAGAATTCACTGTGTAAAGCTGAGCAGTGGGCGTAAGCAGAGATCACTTTGGCACCTCAGTCTCATCTCTCAGCTGTGTGGGTGTGTCTTGGCACACATTTGGATCAAATGGGAGACTGGGACTGTAATAACTCTTTCTGACTGCGCAAGAACTTGCACCAAGCTCAGCACATCCTTTTGATGCACTGATTTGGGAGAAGGAAGCATGGACCCTGCCATGGGCATCTGCTACCCTGATGTGAAAGAGTAGAAGTGTGTTGTTATTGCCCCAGAACTCTCTGAACAGAACTGTATGTGAGCCACGTCTTTTGTTATTTCATAGAATTGTTTTGGTTGGAAGAGACCTTTAAGATCATCAGGTCCAACCAATGGCCTAACAATGCCAGAATGGTTCAACTGACTGGAATTTAATACTGTGCTTAATGTAATAAATACTTTTGTTTTCTTTTTAGGATGCAGGTGGACCCCCTGAAAAGGCAATCACAGATCCCAGTGGTGAAAACAAGAAACTCAACAAATCCCAACAGCTGAAGCAAGTTTTTAAAGAATATGGTGCTGTAGGGGTTTCATTCCATGTTGGAATTTCATTAATATCTCTAGGAATCTTCTACCTAGCTGTGTCAAGGTGAGGTTTGTACAGTTATCTGTAGGCTCTAGGTAATGGTTTGGCCATGAAAAACATGTTACCATTGTGCTTATTTCTGGAAGGAAACTTGTACTCTATGCCTGTCTGATCTATATACAATAAACTTCTGAACTTTGAGTGTAGATGGATCCATATACAGACCTAATTTCCCATCAGCCATGAGAAGATGGATGTACACAGTCTTTTTGCATAGGTTCCCAATCCATGGTGGGCAGGTGAAAACAGCAGAGACAAGACTGCCCCAGAGTACCTAAGCAGACGAGAGGGTTTATTTTTGTTTTGCAGAAATATCTTTTGTTCTCAAACAGTAGAATGGTCTGTAGAGATAGAGCCATACAAAAGTGCTGGAGCTTAGAGATAAATTTAGTTTTCTGGGTATTGAACTCAGTTTTTACAACTGCAGAAGGCAATGGCCCTTGAAACAGGATTAGATTAAAAAAGAAAATGCTAGATAACCATGTAGGAGTCAAGCAGGAAATGGTGAATGTGGCTTCTACAGCAATGCATCAGTTGAAATATCTCATGCTCAACATACTTACAACTGAGGAGACAAGGAGACACGTTGTTTCTCAAAACATTCCCTGGTGCTGACTCTTGACTTCAGAGGGTCTGTGAGAGTGCCCAGTTTCTCTCATTTCCTACATCTTAGCACAGGGTGACAATGAATTTTTTTTCCTTCAGGTGTAATTAACTCCCAGTTACAAGGCACTGTACTGGCAAGTGAAGAGGGAAGTTACAGTAACAGTTTTGGAAAATTACTTCAAACATAGAAACCTTGATGAAAGTTACTATGTCTATAAAGAATTAAAATATTAATGGATTTGGTGGATAATGCTCATCTGAGATCCCTAATATTTCCTTCACTTGCTGGATTTTAGGTACTTGTCATTTTAACAGCTTTGTTCTCCTAACAACAGGTACCTTCTTTGGTTTGGGTTGATCTATATTTATGTGATACATTTCATCAAGACACAGAATAGCTTTTATTCTAAATGTCGAGACCGTGAATTTCCAACACAAATTCACAAAATTCTAACTTGTTTAAAATTTAGAAGTAGATAAATAATTATTTTCTCTCCAAAGGTTGAGCATGGGGCTGAGCATTCTCCGTGCATGTGCTGCAGCTATAGTAGTAAAACTAAGAACATTTGGACTCCACAGGGAACTTGTCAGTTTAAGAAAAAAATTAAGCACATCTGAAAACATTGGAGGTGGTGTTGCTCCAGAATTAACTTAAACTGTTACTGCTGAAATAATTCCTTGTTTTTATTACTTAACAACATGTAATTTGAATGTGAATTGTAGTTGGAAGTGTGCCGTGCTAAATTCCCAGGGAAAAAAAAACCACTTTCTATTTTTTAGCATGCAACCTTCAAATTACCTTAAAGAAATGCTGTTTTCTTCCTGCAGTGGTGTGGATATGACTGCAGTGCTCTTCAAACTGGGCTTCAGTGACTCGTCCCTGCAGTCTCAGATGGCTGCTGGTAC
Source organism: Brachypteracias leptosomus (assembly GCA_013401335.1). NCBI lineage: Eukaryota > Metazoa > Chordata > Aves > Coraciiformes > Brachypteraciidae > Brachypteracias > Brachypteracias leptosomus. Next base: position 238,868 of record VYZX01011670.1, read on the forward strand.
CAGCACATTTGTGCTGGCCTACGCTGTGCACAAGCTGTTTGCTCCAGTACGAATCAGCATCACTGTCGTGTCCGTGCCCTTTATCGTCCGATACTGCCGGAAGATTGGCTTCTTCAAACCTCCTGCCCCAAACCCATGATGATTTCTTACTGGTTTTTACTCTCTTTTTTTTTAAATGCTTTTCAGATTGCTAAATTTCTTTTAAAAGATTTGGATTCATGTTAATGCCACCCTCCTCTTGCAGTTCTTCCTTGTTCTTTGAGGTAAATGTTACACTGGGAGAAGTGCTGTCCTTATCTTCTTTGCCTCGTGCCACCTCTTCTTTAGAAAAACCCATTAAAATGGTGTCTGGTTTCCACTGTAAGTGGTAATATAAGTGCTTGACAATGAGTAATCTCTTTAGAACACAATTCTGGGTCTTTATAATCTAGCTTTTGGGGCCTTAATTTTTTTTTCTTCCTGTCAAAACAGGGTGACAGCTTTAGGTTATTACTGTGTAGTTGAGAAACAAACTGAGTCTCTTCCTAAGAGTCTGTGGAATAAACAATATCCTATTATATGAATAGTTCTTTTGCTAAATGTATATATTGGAATCTAAGGTGTTGTCTTTTGTAACAAAAGAATCTATTCTGACCCCAGTCTTGCAGTACAACACACATGCTGAACTAACTTCAGTGGGAACACCCACAGGCTTAATCACTGCACAGTGCTAAGTGTTTTAGCCAGAATAGGCAGTGCACTGTTTTGGAACTACAGCTCCTTTGTGGTGCTTCCATGTTTCAAGATTGTGGTGTTTGAAAATGTGCTCTATAAGGTAGGAACTGGCCTTTAACTACAGTCTTTTTTTTTAAATATTTTTTTCTATGCCTATAGATTCAGAAGGAATCCTGAGTCTACTGAAATGAACATAACCAGAATTACCTCCTCTGTGGACCCATTCCAAAGATTGAGGTAGAGGCAAGGTAGTTGTGGGGGTTTAATGTATTGAGATCTGGCTTTAGACTGGAGACTTTTTCCCAAAAAAAATAACCCTGGCAGCTTTCTGCTCCTGTAGATGAAATCTAATCTGCACCCGAAGTCCAGACATTACAATTCATACCTTCTCAAGAGCAATTCCTGTGCTTTTGTCTGACAGACTGTTGAACGTACCATTTAGAGGTCAGTTTACCCATCTGTGGTAAACCTGGGTTTCAGATGGACTCTGCTTCTGTGAGACAGCTCAAGCCAGATCTATCAGTCTTAAGGACTTCTTCCTCCTCTGCTTTTTACATTGTCTTTCTCTGTGCTTACACTTACCCCAAGGCAGCTCAGACAGATCTGTTTGTAATCTGATTGAAGTTCAGGAAATTATTCTGGTGATCAGAGTAATTTATTTTTTTTCTCTGAAATTTAGTGAATTGAGAGAAGGAATTTTCCTACATGCTCCACTCAGTTTAGGGCAATTCTGTTCACAAGGATAACAGATTCCAAAATAATCATGAGGCATCCTTGGTTTTCTTCATTTAAGTCAATTCTGATAAGTATGCTTTATCTGAAAGTTGATAGAAAAGGAATATTTGAACTTTTTCTCTTTCAATAGAATCTTTCTGTAAAGCAGGAATCATTTAAAGCAAGTGTACCTAAAAGTTATTAAAAGGCACCAGCACAAAGTAGACATTTTCTTGCAGTGATGAAACATTTAAATTATGACAAGTCATAAAAACAGCTGTATCAACTACTGGCAATTTCTTTAGATGAAGGTTTTTTTGCAAAGTATATTTTAAGTTAATTTGAGAATATATTTTGAATTCTAGAATCCTTGCTTGTAAAAGGATAATTTTTTTAAATGGTTTGTAAAATAGTGAAGATGACCTTAAAGCCTTATAATGAAAATACAATAAATTGCTTTCTCTTAGTTTGCTTGAACTGTTTTACTGGAAAATAGGTGGTTTGTTTTGGTGGTGAGTGGCCTGACCCTTGCTACCTTTTATGGAATCACATCTTACACCACCAGATGTTCACATTAGTTCCTGTTATATATCCCCTTTGATAATACTTTCCAGGCTCTTCTCTTAGAAGTGCTTTCAGACCATGTTGTCTTTGAATAACTGCATTAATAAAAGGAAGAAGCAGGCTTAGGTTTAAATGGTTGTAGAAAACCCACAAGTAGTAACATATTTGGTACTTACCTTGTGATCTGTGTTGTGACTGTACAATAGTGACCACACCTACTTTGTGGTACCAGCACTTTGAGCAAGAACTTTCTACCAGCTTCCTTTTTAACAGAGGTGAGAAGTAAGTTTACTTTGTCAAGCTGTGCTGAAGGAAAAGACAAGTGGTTAGAGAGAGCCAGTGGAAATTATAATGCCATAAGGAACCTCACCATGCTGGTGGAAGTATATAACAACAAGTCTTTATTTGAAAAGTTGAGTGCTCACATTAGACAACAGAAACAAAAAATAATGTACACATCATTTTTAGGACACTTAGAAATGCATTCAACTCACTCAGTTTCAGGTTACACCACAGTTATGATACCATAGCAGCCCAATAAATTAGGAGGCAGGTATCTTCAGGATATTGCACTGTTCAATAAGCTAGAACAACTTCCCCTTCTTGTTAGAACAATGAACCATTACCAAGGCAGACTACATCAGAAGAGCCTTGAACAGCTTAATACTTACATCAAACCTGGCCCACATGTAACTGGATTTCAAGTATATAAAGTATTCCACAACCTCCAGCTAAAAGTCAAATAATTTTACATTGCAATTAGAGTTTAAGACCATGGCCAACCCAAAGATTTGCAATCCAATTACCATTAGATTCCAAGACCTGCTTTTCCTATTGTAAGCATTGCAGTAGTCACAGTACAAAACTCTCTTGCTGATCCTATAAGGTCACCCCTGTGAAGACTATGTTCTGGATGGGGCAGCAACATCACTCTTTCTGCTGTTGGGTATCTTGGTAGAGTTTGCTGTAATCCAGGGATGAAGCAGCACATCCTTCAGGGGCATTCGATGGAATGGGTTATGCTTCAGAAGCTTTGAAATTAAATCTCTTGCACCTTCTGTTACAAATGGAGGAAACCTGAATTCCACCTACAGAAAGAGGAATCAAAGATGATGCAAAATTTTTGGCAATAGCCAAATTAGAGAGACAAAGGGCTCCACCCTCCAAGATACATCTAGAAAGGAAAGTTGTGTCAGCCATGTGGGCTGTGCACCTTGCATCTATTGAGATAAGTAACTTCATCATAACCCTGAAGAAAACAAGGTTCTCATTGCTTGTAGAAGTTAAACCAGTGTATTTTTCAATATACTTCAAAATTAGTTAGCTGGAACTTTTCTAGGTATGCAACAGGAAAAGTTAAGCTTGTGTATTTTTAGTAACACCTTGAATGTTAAATATTCTTTTTCTAAATTAAAAAAGGGAAAAAAGGTGAAGACTAGTTGCTTTATGAAAGAGGTAGAAGTTCAGATGCAGGCAGAAACAGGGTAGGCACAAGAAAGTAAGGGAGGGTATCTTAAGGTCTTATAATCATTTGACTGAAGACAGTTTTAGGGATCTAGTTTCATGCATATCATTGTCTTGCTACCACTAGTTATGATACATGCTCTTCTTCAAACCAATCACTTGTTAAGCTTCAATAAGACAGACCTGAAAGGCAGCACAATTCAGCTAGTCCAAATAAGTGTTGGCACATACCCTGGAAATAGCTCTGTAGGTTTCCTGGTATGTTTCTGCTTCAAAAGGTGGTTTCCCTACAAGGAATTCATAGCACAGCACTCCCAGGCTCCAAATATCCACCTTTTCATCATGTGTTCTTCCCTCAATCATTTCAGGAGGCAGGTAGTCAAGTGTCCCACAGAGAGTTGTTCTCCTGAAGAAGAGTCTTAAGTTAATCATTTACTGATTATGGCAATTACAAGATCCATTTCAAGAGCCAGACCGGAGCAACTGCTGGCAATCATCTGTACCTCAGTGCTGTCTATCCTGGAATGACTCAGCACCACCAGGATACCTGGTAAAGTGCCACCAGTAAGTTTTCTACTTCTGCATCTCAGTCACTGTATTCAGTTTTAACCTTCCTTTTTCCATCCCACTTGCTAAAGGGGGTATAGTCTATCAGGTGCAATTCAGACTAACTGAAATGTCTTAAGTACATTGCTAGCATGATGCTTGAACCCAAATGCTGCTCTGTCACCTCAGGGACCACTATAACCTTACAACAGGCACTTGTTTCAGGTTCAGCAAGTTTGGAACTATAGAAGTTGAAAAAACAGGATAACTCTTCCTGCTACACCAGTTGACTATTTGCTGCAGTAGCTCAGTTAAATGATGTTTTCCCATTATTTTAGGAAGTTCATGTCTACCTCCATTACACAGCTCTAAGTGTGACAAGACAGCCCACACTGTCACGACAGCAGCGTTTCACTGTGTAAGGTATGTTGCATTCTCACCTAGAAGATGGAGCATGCACAGACCATCCAAAGTCAGCAATTTTTAATTCTCCATTTGAGCCAAGCAGCAAATTTTCTGGCTTGATGTCTCGGTGAATCACACTCTTTGAGTGGCAGTATGATAGGGCGTCTGCTAGTTCTGTGATGTACTGCATTTAGAAAGAGAACAAATCTTTAAAGTATGAAGACATTGTCACTCTAGCTTATCCAGCTACAGTACAGCCTTTTCTGGGCATAATTAGTAGTTCAAGTTAGAACAACTTTCCCTTAAACCTTTGAAGTCTGGCAATCCAGGCTCTGCCTGAAGTCACCAAGCACTTGCAATATTCAGCAATGCTGAACATCATTATATCAGTGTCATGTCAGTAATTTGTCTTCCCAACTTAATTCCTTGTTGCAAGTGCACAAACTGGCATCTAAGAAATCTCAGTTTCACACAAGAAAACACAGAACTTTATCTGAAGAGACAGATTTATGCTGCAAATATTCCAGATATGAAGAGCAAGTAATGTGCAAGAAGCTAGAACAACCTACAGTAGCAGTTCTTTGCTCATCAAACTTGGTAAGCTTCTGAAGTTCTTTGTAGACTTCTCCACGAGGTGCATACTCTAGAATAAGGTAGACTCTTGTAACATCATGGAAGTAGCCATATAATCTGAGAATGTTGGGGTGCCTGCAAAAAGATTTAAGTATTCTGAGCAAGGTATTTGTCTATAAAACTGTAATTTCTCTTTCCTGCCTCCCTGCCTTCAAGGCAAGTGTAGGAACATCAACATCTTGTCAGTGTTCCTTCAGCTCACAACATGAAGAGAGAGCTCCATAGCAGACAGATGGTGTTTATCAAAGCAGCAGCTTAGACTCCCTAGTTGCAAGCAGCTAGCCAAGAGTTGGCTCATTCATATCATCTTGAACATACCTTTCTACAGCAGCTGGAAAAGCAGATTACCACTGAAGGTGTCAATTCCTATGGGTTTTGGAATTTAAGCTTAAAACACTTTAAATACTTTGTGAAAACTAATTCCTTCAGCAAGTTTGGCTTATTTTCCAGTAAGCAGACTACAGAAACAAACTCAGGCTCTTGAGAAACTGCAGCTGCCCACATAAATCCAAACAGCAGACAAGACTTTTTTTTTGTAATAGGAGGATTTGTTAGAAGTTATTTCATTGCAAGGCAGACAAAGGTAAATTTTGGTGCAGAAAGTCAAGAATCCTAACTAGCAATTTCAAGGTGTCATGTGTTTTAAAAAGAAACTTCTCTTTTCTTCAAGAGTATGGTATCAGAAACAAGATTACTTTGTTTATTTCAACACAAAGTAAAGAGTGTAACTGATCACTAAACTTTACCTAAGATGAGACTGTATTTCAACTTCTCTTCGTAGTTGATGTTCTACGCCAGCTTCCTCAAGTTGTGTTTTAAAAAGAACTTTCAGTGCAAGAATAAATTTACTCTGCTTTTCACGTGCTAGGTACACATTCCCAAACTTTCCTTTTCCCAGAGGACGACCTATTTCAAAATCATCAAGAGACCATTGCCTTCTGCAAGAAAAAGAGAAAGTTAAAACAGAGAGATACTTGGGGAGGCTTTCACTTGAAGGTTTACAATCTAATGCTCCTGCTCAATAGCTACTTACTGATCTGAACTAGATTTTAGTCTTTAAGAGACCAAGAGGATAAAACATGCATTGAGACTTTTCAGAAGTTCTGAAAGATACTCTCTTCCTTCCTAAAGTTTATGCACAGAGATACCAACATCAACCACACTACTACAAAATCATGACTGTGCATACTAAGCCAGGCTTGTTTCAAAACACTTAATACAGACATATTCCTAGTGCATGTCAGAACTGTTTAAAGTAGCCATACTACAAATCTAACTTCATCCCCTTAGTCTCCAGTCTCCTGCACACATGAAGGAGGCTTTGTTTTCAAGTGTACATCTTGTGACTGGAACAGTGGCTATCAATGTTCTCTCACAGGAAGAACTGTGACTTGTTTAGCCAAGTTTTCTTTAGATTACAAAAGCCCTTGTTCCTGGGAATTAGCAGGTCAAATAAGCTTTCCTAGAGTTTCCTACATTGTCTCTGTGAAGCATAGGGCCTTCAGGAAGTCCTAGAGTTTTTAAAAACAAGCCTAATCCAACACAACTCAGCAAGGACAACTTAAGCATAACACTTACTTTTTAGTTTCTTCATTTTTCTTTTTAGTAGTCTCTTCACTTTTCTGTTTAGAGGTGCTTTCTGCTTCAGAATTTTTTGCTATGTATAGAGAAGTAGATCAACTTTCTGAACTAGACTCATGAACACAATACAAAAAAATCACATGGAGCAAATCTAACCTCTGTGCAGTATCTGAAACAGTTCTTAGAATACATCCAGTGACATTCTAAACAACCTAGAGTAACTTGCTAGGGGCAAAGCAGCAGAGCAGTTACCAGCACTATCAAAAATAATTTTAAAAGCCTTCTTAAAATCAAAAAGCCCATTAAGATTCCCCCTCAAAAATGCAGTATTCTTGTGTATAAGCGATTCACATGAATACTGGAAAAACTCTGATGTACCAGTACCAATTACAGTCAAAGCTGTCTAGTGAGCACCTGGAAACACTTAAACACCCATATTGGCTCTAAAGAGGTAATCCTGGCAACAAGGTTAGTGCAGGGACATCTAAGCTGAAGTACATCCTGTTGTTGTGTTCCAGGGCACAACCAGGACTGTCTCACATCAACAACACCAGCTTTAGGTTTTCTGTACTGCTTCACAGAAGCATCCCAGGGGTCACAACCATATAAATACATGTACATCATCTTCAAATTACCAGGTGCTGGAGGCTGTTGAGGTTTTTCATTGGTTTTGTTTGGAACTTGAGGCCTAGCAGTTGCTTGGCCCAGTTTTGGTCGGGGCTGCTGGGTTGTCTGGTTATTTGACAGTTTTTGGTTTGACAGTACAGGTTTTTGTGATTGCACAGGAACTCGCTGAGCAAAGTTTGAAGGGCACAGAACACGTTGGGCTTGGATTCCACCGTTCAGTAACCGGCTCTGGGCTGAATGATGAGACACAGGGACACGTTTCGGGCCTTCCCCAATGGGGTTAGCAGCCTTCAAAAAGAAAAGATGATACATAAATTGTAGAATAGCAAACCACAACTTTATGGCCCCATGCAGTAGAGTAGGAAAAACATTAACAGGAGATGTTAGGGTAGCCTGATCTTATGTTTTATGAATGAAAATATTCTTAAGTTTCTACATTGATAAGAAGTTTGCAGTTTCCTACAGCAACACACTTATTTTTTAGCTAGCAGAACTTTTCCACACACATCTGAAGAACATCAGCCAAAGGTATTAAGATAGCAGATCCTTACTATAAAAACACACACTGCTTTGAGTCATTGCTTTCTTTAAAGCTCTTCATCTTAATATATCTCACACTGCAAAGGAAGTTCAGCAGAAAAAGGAAGTTTATTTAGTAAAGTTTAACTATCTGCTTTTAATTGTCTGCTTCCAGGAAGGGAAGGTAGTTTAGGCTCATACTTAATAAATTCTTAGCTGTTCTAGGATATTTTGCCTACAGTTAGTTTCAAATGCTAACAATCACCTTCTCACATTTTTGACCCTCAAATAATTTGTATGCAACAATTTGTATTTTTTTCATCCCTTAGATAACATTTAGTCTTCTGGTTCAGTTCACTAAAAATAAGTTATTGGGAGCTTGACTAAAAAGCAACTTTACTTACGCTAATCTGAAACTTTACCAGGACCTATTTGGTTTTAACTTAAAGTAGTGAGAAAGCACTTATGTTTCTATATAAAAAAACCCCCACATAATCAGGGTAATGTTGATTACTGCTGCATGGCATGTCAATAGCAACATTAACACAGTGCTTGCTTTTGGAAGTCATATCTGGAATAAAGTGACCACACATGTTCACTCTTTCTTTAACGGATCTCATCTTATACTTAAAATGTGAGGTGGATTTCCCAACTTAAGTATAACATAGTAGCATTAATAAAAATAAAAGCTCTGGACACCGTTCTCCTTAAGAGAAAGCTACTAAGAGCTAAAATTCGCAATTGTTTCCTGCACACAGGAAACATTATTCCAAGACCTTTTCTCCCCTTGTTACTGTTTAGTAGAGTTAATAATCGCCAGAGGTGGCTTGAAACCTGTACCTCTTGAGGGATCAGCAAAAATTCACCCACCAACCTAAGAAGTAATTTACCTTTGCGACCCGACCGGGGTACCCAGAATGGTTCTCCTTCGTGTTCTTGTCCATAGTGCCCGAGACCGCCACCTACATACAGCTCAGCCTGCGGGCGAGACGGAGAGAACAGGGGTGAACGCTACGGCTAGGATTTCTTTTTCAACAAACGCGTCCGCCTCCCCCCGCAACCGAAACGCCAGGAAGCTCCGCGGCAGGGCCCAGGCCTCAGCCCGTCCCGCCGCCCCACGCCCCTGCCCCGCAACCGCCAGTCTGCGCTCGCAGCCTCGCACCGGCCAGGTTGGGCCCGTCACCGCCAGCAAGCCCTGCGAGCAGGCCCCGGTGCCGCGGCCCTGCCCGTTCCGCGGAGCGCGCTCACCCCCGGCCTCCTCCGCTCCCTCCGGCCGCTACGGCTGTTTGAATTCAAACCGCCCTCCCTTAAATACCCTTTAAACCACCGCCGCTCGCCATTGGCCCCCCTCCCGCCGCCGGCGCCCGCTGATTGGCTCTTTTTCAACAGGCCCGTCCACCGATTGGTTCTCCGCGGGCCCCGCTCGTCACGAGGCCGAGCGTGGCCACGGCCAGCCCCTGGGGCGCATGCGCAGCGGGAGCCTGCTGCGTACCCCGGGTAGGTCCAACCCGCCCGCCCCCAGGGCGGTGTTTGCGCTACATGCGTATTTTACGTACCGTCTCTCCGCCGCTGGCTCCTTCCGTACTCCAACTGCGTGGATCGGCGCCCCGCTTACACACTTTTCTCCGCAAAGTCTCTGCCTGGCCGGGTCTTCCGTTACGCAAATCGCGTACGCCCAGACCACCCACCTGTGGCAACGCTACAACTACCATCCCTTCCTCACGGCCACCGAGGCCTCGGAGCGTGCCGCCGCCGCGGGGGGAAAGGCCTCAGGTTAGTCCCGCATCCTGCGAGGCACCGGCCTCTTCCCTCTCCTCCTCCACACACGCACCCGCCGCCCCGGGCCGAGGGAGAGGCGGTGCTGCCACCTCGCGTGGAGCTGAGCGCGAGTGGGGCCGGGGGCCATTGTGTCCAGCCGCCGAGGTAGGTGTCCCGGGTGGCCGCTGGCAGCCCCGAGCAGCGGGAGGCCGGGTGGAGAGGTGAAGCAGGCCTCTGCCTCGCGTGGCTTAGGGCAGCGCTCCACGTGTCACCGGCTCTTGAGGACAAGTGCGAAGGGGACACCCGCCTCTGTGCAGCGCGTCGGGGGACACCTGGCCTGAGGTACCCTCACCAGCCCACAGGCCCCTCGTGTCACACCAGCTGTGACCCGCAGCCCAGGGCAGCTTCCAGAACCGCACAGGTTTCTGAGGAGACGCTGAGCGGCAGCGGGACGGTGCTGGCAGCAGACGACCAGTGAGTGTGGTTTGAGCACCAGCGTAAAGGGAGCGCAAGGCTGCTGGGCCATCCCCGTTACCGGCTGCCTGAGGGGTCCTGCTCACACCTGTGAGGGGGACCTTGGCTGCCGAGTGACAAGCGGCAGCTGAAACTAGGTTCAGTACTTCGGGCCTTTGAAGAACTCTGCTTGAAGGCAACTTTTAACTGTCTCGTGCTGAAAACAAGTGCGAAGGCGACCCTATTGTGTGTGTTGGTGTTTACAAGTGATACAGGATAGGTAAAAAGAAGATGTCGGGTCGTCGTGTCGCTGCAGCATGTGATAGACGTCAGCTGCCACGGGGCATGGGTAGCATGGCATCCCCCCTCCTTGACCCGCGGCCACTTCGACTACCGTTTCTCGAGGCTGACGTGAGTAGGGCTTTGGGGAGGGTGGTGTGTGCTCTCGGGACAGGCTCTCTGCCTGTGGGGAGCCCGCACAGACGGGCAGCGTGAGGTGTTTGGGACTGTGCTGCCCAAGTGGCCAGAGCAGGGAGGGGGAAGGCCTGCGGCGCTCAGCAGCACTGCTGGAAACTTGTTGTTTCACTGCCCGTTCTCGTCCCTGTGTCCGGGGATCCCGGTGTCTCAGCATATGCAGCGTTTCGGAGCTCTGCTCGCAAAAGAGCCCCTGTTCCTCACCTCCCGCCACCCCCCACCCTCTCATTGGGAGCCGGCCCCCGCCGCTCCCCAGGCCGCTCGGCCAGAGGGGCCTGCCGCCCGCATCCCGCCCTGAGCGCGGCTGTGCCGGCCAAGGCCAAGGCCAAGGCCCCGGCCCCGACCTCCCCGGAAGGAAGGAGCGGGGCAGGGACCCCCGGGCACAGCGGCGGGTCACAGTGCCCGCCCGTTCCGCCTCCCCGGGCCCGGGCCCCCCCCCAGCCCCTCCCGGCCGCTCGGGGGCTCCCTGGACGCGTCACTCATCACGTGACACCGCGGGGACCTGCCAGTGTCCCGGCGCGCGCGCGCGGTGTCACGGTCATGTGATGCTGCGGTTCTCTCCTTCAAGAGTCGCCTCCAATCGATTTGCGGGCGCTCGATGCAGCAGCCTTCGCGGAGGAGCATTCTTCGGTCCCGGCCGCCGCCGCCGCCTCCTCCCCTACCGCCGCCGCCAATCGATGCGCTCAGGGCTCCGGTCGCCATTTTAGGGGGAGAGCGAGGGAGGCAGAAGGAAGGGTCGGTAGGTACCGGGGCCGCTTCGCGCTGTCCCCTCGCTTTCGGCTCCGCTGCCTGGGCCGGGGCTCGCCCTCCGCGGCTCCCGCCCGAAACTGCTCCGCCCTCTCCACCCCGGGGCGTTCGGAGCCCGCTTTCTGTGACCGCCGTTGCTCCTCAGAGCACTCCCCGCCCTCATTCAGTCCCTTTCCCCCACGCCCCCTCCTTGCCCGGTTATTGGTCCTGCCGCCCGGGGCTGGGAGCGGGTGTGCGGGCGGGTGCCCGGCAGCTGCCGGGTGGTGGGGAGGATGCGGTCCCCGGGCTGAGCGGGAGGGAGCGGGTTGGGTGTGAGGGGTCGGGGCCGGGGCTGGGTGAGGGGGGCCGGCCCAGCACGTTTCACCTGAATCGCCTCCCGGTGCTTGCGGGGCTGAGGGAAGGACACGGGCAGAATCCTTCTGCGAACTAATGCCGCATTATTTCTGTCTTCTCTATTGCTCTTTAAATCCAGTTCATGTTTTCTGTTTATTGGTGAGGTTTTCATTTCTACAGCAAATGAGTGCAACAGGTTCTTCTTATCTTGTGTGTCTTTCATTTCTACATCTCTGTTTCCTACCTAAAATATGGTAGTATTTGGTGCCTGCGCTGCAGTTCACCAGGATGGGCTTTATTTAAAGGTTGTGGTTGCTTCATGCCAATCTCTTGTATGTGATTTTTCTTCTTTATTTGTTTCAGGCCCCTCCAAGGCATTCCTTGCTCACAATGTATAGAACAAAAGTCAGTTTGAAAGACCGTCAGCAACTTTATAAACTGATAATTAGTCAGCTGCTATATGATGGATACATAAATATTGCCAATGGCTTGATAAATGAGATAAAACCACAATCAGTCTGTGCACCATCTGAACAACTGCTGCACCTAATTAAGTTGGGTAAGCTGGAATAAAAAGCTAACATAAAAATCTAGTTTCTCAATCCTGAGTTTGAATCCTTGTGAATTAAGAGGTTGGTGTCGGCAAAAAGGCATCTTTTAAGCAAACCTTATGTCTGTACACTTCAGTACAGCCTTTGCCTTTGTGACTTTTTTTGAAGGGCATTCTAGCCCTGGGTTTCATCCATCAGTATGCATTGAAAGCAAAAGAGATCACTTAGTGTTGTCAGAATCTGTTTGAGCTTCTGCAGCTCGTGAGAATACTCACTCAGAGTCCTGACTGACTGGCAACCTCCAAAAAATACTCTCCAGTAAATGGGATCACTGAGTCCACAGACCAAATAGAAAATTGACCCACCCAGTTCTCTGCCATATATGATTTTTCCTGTCAGTGTTGGAAAGGGAGCAAGCCCTTCCACTGGCAGTCTTCACTAGCTTTTTTATGTCAGTCTCAAGAAAACAAGCTTCGCAGTCTAGGGTCTCAGCAAAGGTATCACCTCTTCTCTCTCTCTGTATCATGCTCTCTGAGGGTGCATCTGTGCCACAGCATGTAGTCAAAATACCCGAGCTGCCATTGAAACAAGCTGAGTTCCTGGAAGAGGTCTAGCCGTTACATCGTGTCTTCTCTCTATTGTAACTGAACTGGTTCTGCTGCCTGAACTAGTTGAGTTCCAAGGGTGTAAATATGTGAAGCCTCATGTTGGTTTGAAATAAGAGTGCTAGACTTACCGTTTGTAGATGAAAGCAGCAAATTTTTCTGTTGCATTTTGATTGGTTGATGATTGCTATTGGGCACAGACCTGAAAGTTCTTGTATCTGCCCTGTTACCACTTCCAGCACTAAATGTCTTTTGTTCTGTAGATGCATTCTGGAAATATTGAATAAATAAATATCTGTAGAGTGGGTGTGAAAACGAGTACGAATTTTCATTTGTAATGCTGGGATAGTTTGTTGAGTAGGGTTTTTTCCTTCAATGCAATAAAACAGAAAGGAAAAGAATCAGTAAATGCTGCAGGGTTTTGCTTTAGACCTCATGTAATAGTGTTGAGGCTTGTTTTTCCCCTCTATGAAATGCTGACTAGAGACCTGTTGATGGCTTCACTAACTGAATATTAGTGCATTTACCAGTACTTAACATAGTACAGTATTTGCTGGTTCTTTTTCCACAGTGAATTTTCAGAGCTCTCTTCTGCTCTAGCACCTCTCCTTTCTCAAGAGAAGTACTGCTGTCTAACTAAATTTGCTCTGCTAGCTTAGCTTTGTTCAGCAGGGGCTGCCTCTCCTAAAACCCAGCTTGTAGCTGTTCTGAAGTCTGTAGCATAGGTGTGGCCACAGCCTTTCTGTGGAAGGAGGAGGTTAACCTGGTTAAAGTGCATCAACTTCTCTCTTTTCAGGAATGGAGAACGATGACAGTGCTGTTCAGTACGCGATTGGACGGTCAGATACGGTAGCTCCAGGCACAGGAATTGACTTGGAATTTGATGCAGATGTACAGACCATGTCTCCTGAGGCTTCTGAATATGAGACTTGTTATGTCACATCTCATAAAGGACCGTGTCGTGTGGCTACGTACAGCAGAGATGGACAGTTAATAGCTACAGGATCTGCTGATGCCTCAATAAAAATTCTTGATACGGAGAGAATGTTGGCCAAAAGTGCTATGCCCATTGAGGTAAACTATGGCTTGAATCCTACCCACTTTGTGAATTCTTGAGGTGCTGTCTGTGTCATGCCATGTCTGTGCCTTGTGGCTGGCTCAGTGGGTTGGACTAAATATCTGTCTCACCGTATTTCCTACTCCAACAGCAGCTCATAAAGTACCCCTGAAGAAAAGGAAGAAGAAACAGGGCAAGTATACCTGTGTGACTCTGGCAGCAGGCTGGGGAACCGAGCCAGAAATGCCTTCCTGTAGTTGCTGGTGTTTGCTGTGTTGTATGAACGCAGCTCAGTTTTGAACCCACTTACTGGAGGCTGTAGCAGCCAGAAGTGTGACTGTGTGTTTCAGAACTGTCTCACAGAAAACATATTTGTTGGCTTTATTTTTTCTCCAGTGCAGTTACCAGGTAGCAATTTAAAAGTGGGGTTTTTGCACAGTGCACACCAAATTCTCAGCAGCATCCTGCCTGAGGGGAAGTTGCCATCTTCCCACTTGGTCCTGCTTCCCTTAATTCTTATGGCAATACAGCGTTTTGATTTGGACTGTTAATGAAGGTGATGTGTTTTCTTGCTACTGACATCAATTTGTCCTTGAGCAAGTCAGTCAAACTTTGTAAAGATACAGGGGTCTTATCTGATAACAATCAATAATTGCCTTCAGATAGTTGAGATCATAGTGATTGTGTGCCTAGTCGTGTCAAAAGGTAGCTCCTGTTTGGCCACTCTGGCAAGCATCAAACCTACTCTTCCTGTCAAAAGCATGTTCTCTTTACTGACACTAACTTGTTGAATGTTCTTTGTAGGTCATGATGAATGAGACAGCACAGCAAAACATGGAAAATCACCCTGTGATTCGGACTCTGTATGATCATGTGGATGAAGTTACATGTTTAGCTTTTCATCCAACAGAACAGATCCTAGCATCTGGTTCAAGGGACTACACACTTAAATTGTTTGATTATTCAAAACCTTCTGCCAAGAGAGCCTTCAAATACATACAGGTTAGATACGATACCAGTTCAGAGCCAGCAGAGCTTGAATGTGTAAGCACTGAGGTATCAGTGAGCTGAATTGTGTCTGAGTTTATAAGTGGTTCAGTACGTAGGAGTATGCAGCTACAAAATTTGCAGACATTATGATAATTACATGTTAAAAGAGTCTGTGCATCAATGGCTGCCTATATTCTTTACATCTAGTGCCTGTCTGCTTTTTGTTAATCTAGACCAAACCTAAAATGGGTAACTTGGAGCTCAGACACATTATCATTGTTTTGGAGGCGAGCTGGGGGTGATGTGGTGCTGGTGGGCTCTGGGGTGTGTGACTGGCTGAGAGAGCTTCCTGTCACTTCTGAGCAGTATCCCAAAAATAAGCAGGCACTGCAAGCTGCTCTAGACCAAAAACTACAATATGTTTAAAGGCAGCCTGTCATTTTAATCCTATAGAAAGCATTTCCTATTTTGCAAACCAGAACGCATTGTGCTAACTGATAATTTAACTATTTTTTTAGCACTTTAATGCCACCAGAATTGACACTTCCATTTTAAATTTTTTTCATTCTTACACCAATTATGTATTTTTGATCAAACAGGAGGCAGAGATGTTGCGCTCAATTTCTTTTCACCCTTCTGGAGATTTCATACTTGTTGGTACCCAGCACCCTACTTTACGACTGTATGATATCAATACTTTCCAGTGCTTTGTGTCTTGCAATCCTCAAGATCAGCACACTGATGCGATCTGCTCAGTAAATTACAACGCGAGCGCAAACATGTATGTGACAGGAAGTAAGGATGGATGCATCAAACTGTGGGATGGTGTCTCAAATCGCTGTATCACTACTTTTGAGAAGGCACATGATGGAGCTGAAGTCTGTTCTGCTATTTTTTCCAAAAATTCAAAGTATATCTTGTCAAGTGGAAAAGACTCTGTAGCTAAACTGTGGGAGATATCCACTGGTCGAACACTGGTCAAATACACAGGTATGTGGTAGGTGACCTTCCAGATACCTTCTTTCTCAGCCCATGGCAGGGCTGGAAATAGGTGTCAGAATAGTAATTCTTAAAGACAATGAGAGGCTGCTGCTTTGAGGGTAAATTGCACCAAATTAGTGAAAACACTTAATGTAGACAAATTCCAGAAGAGAAGCTGTGATTCTTGTATGTCAGTCGGTGTAAACTTGCTTAGTCTGAGTAGATCTGGGGGACTTTTCTGACATCATTGCTCCCTTGCTTTGGAGGGAAATTATCACTAAGCCAGGGAAAAGCTAAAAGGAACACTACCCTAAGGAAATAGTGATTACTAAAACAAAAGAGCATCACCACTTTTCTTGCTGGTGACCATTTTGATTTTGTGACTCTCCTATCTATTTCTAGACTTAAGGGCACAGTTTGAACTGGAAGGGTCAAAACCAGCACCTAATTGTTTCTGGCTGGAGCAGGCCACTTCCCACTGAGTACCTGCCCAAACAGGGACAACTGGACTTCCTTTGAGGCAGTTGTTTTAGCCATTAAACTCTTGTGCAAAAGATGGCTTTAGTCGTCATGGCAATAGTCTGAGCTACAGCTGTTTGCTGCTTTTTTTTCCCCCATTTTTTTCCAAGGCTGTAGGTGTGTGCAGGGCAGTCATAGTGGGAGCCTGCTGACAATACCCTGCTTTGATCTCAGCAGGACTTCAGAAATGGTGAAGGGTGCAGAAGCTTTTGATGTGAAAGCAGCTATGTGGTGGTGGAAGCTTTTGGGTCAAGCAGCAACATACTTAAGTGGTAGCAGTCATAGAATAAAACAGGAGAGGATGTCGAAAATTCTGTGTGTTAGCTTTTGGGGTGTGTATGGCCCTTTTTTGTACACCAGCTCTATCTTGCTGTCAGCCAGCAGGGTGCAGCACCTCCTTGATAAACTTCTGCTGATACTGGGTAGGATGCAGGTGTGTGCAGTGCAAAGTAAATGCCTGTATATTAAACACACCTTCCATTTGGAGGGTATGAAGGGAAGGTACAGCCAAGGGAGGTCAGACAGTGTGTCATATATGCATTAAACCCAAAAGTGGTCATTAACACTGAGAAGCTGTGTATTCTACTATCCTATCTTAAGGGGTCTTTCCCCCTCATTAAGCCTCATACAAAAAATATAGGGCAAAAGTGCCCTTAAAGTGAGGTGATTGCGCTCATACCAAGTGGTTGGCCTTGACACAGTTGGAGTAGTTAATCTTTCTGTCCTGTAAGAAATTTTAGAATATATCATGTATATAACCACAAAAGAATATTCATTATCAGTTCACCTGTTGTGTGTGGAAGCAATCGGCCAACAGAGAGAACCAAGTTCCCTTGTAGACTGCAGAAATTGATATTTACAGGAGGTTTATTTTTATGTCTTTGGAAACTATCTAAACCTGATCCTATTTGAGTTAATATTTTGCTGCGTATATTTAGGTGCTGGTTTGAGTGGCCGACAAGTACACAGGACACAAGCTGTCTTCAACCACACAGAAGACTATGTGCTGCTGCCAGATGAAAGGACCATCAGTCTCTGCTGCTGGGATTCAAGAACTGCTGAACGGAGAAATCTTCTTTCTCTGGGGCACAACAGCATCGTCCGTTGCATTGTCCATTCTCCCACCAACCCTGGCTTCATGACCTGCAGCGACGACTACAGGGCCAGGTTTTGGTACAGAAGGTCAACGACAGACTAAGGACAGCTTTATAAAACAGTGATTATCCAGATTCACTCTGATCATCTTGTACTGATTGTACTGCCAACAGATGCCTAGATGAAAGCCGTGCTGTGTCTGGTTTTTAATTCTGTCAAACATGGCAGAAGAATATCAAAGTACTGAGACTAAGTTTTGCCCCACGCTAATTTTTTTTATTAGTGTGTGTGTGGCATTAATTTTTGTAAGTCATCTCCAATTGTACTCAAGGAGTGTGTGGGGGGGGAGAATAAAATGGTCCTTGCAGGAAGGATTAAATTTGTTCTCCTGTCTAAGTCCTGCAGAAGGTAATGTGACTATATCTTGCTCAAACTGGGCAGTGTGAGCCAGATTTGCTCTGCATTGTAGCTGTGCAATCCCACTGAAGTCTGTTAAAGAATGGATGACACCAGAAACAGCAGAACTTGGCAAATATTTTAATGAAGCCTTAAGCTGCCTTCAGTTCTGATTCATTCTTTGTAAAACTGTTTTGTATCTTTTAGCCTGGGGAGTTCTGGATTTTTTTTTTTTAAACTGGTCGGGTAGACCTTCACTTCTGAGCCAGTCTTGTGCCATAAGGATCTGAAACAGGATTTTTAAATGGTTTAGATGAATTCAAGAAATGATGTCTGGTATTAAAGCTCAGACTTGAAATCTCGTCTTCTTTTGAATTTATCTTAACAAGTGGGACCCCAAAGTAAATTCCAAGTATTTTCAAGGAATATCAACATTGCAACTGTAAAATGTGACAGTGCTGTGGCCTGTGAAAATGAGAATGATTTTGCCATAGAGACCTTTTAGTATCCTTTCAAACTGTTGTGCATATTAATTTTTGTATATGTACCTCAGAAATGTCACTTCTTACTTCACTTCACTGAGAAATTTTAATTCTGTTACACAGCACTTGAATTACATTCTCTTTTTTAATTATTCAAAAACCCAGACTCGCTCTTTCTTCTCCCTGTTATTTCTAATAGTCCCAACTTTCCCACACCTCATCCTGCTCCACTGAAGTACAGATCACTGAGAAACTCTATGCTTAAACCTTCTGTGAGTTTGAAAATTCGCTGCTTATTTTTACAGATAGTTGCCTGTGCAGTTTCAGTGTGTTCTTTGGGCATCCTTGTGCAGTGCTCTTGGGCCTTTAGTTGAAAGTTCAGCACTTGCTTTCATGAGGCTTTTTAAGTGTAAGATTGTTCTTACTGCTGGATTACCTTTCCATTACCACTGATGAAGTGTCTTGTCAAGGACTGATGAGGGTACAGATTTTGTCTGTATTTAAATAAAAATTACCTTTTAAAAGAAGTCATTTAATATATAAAGAAGGAAATGTATTAGCTTTCTGTTCTATATAACAAGGGAGAAATGAATTTTGGAAGGCTGTGTTTTTGGGGATGGGTTAAAGCTTGAGGTGTTCCTTGTGTTACATCTGCAACTGTAGATTTATGGTATAGAATGTGGGATGGAGTTTTAAAAGAGGTAGAGAATGAGATTTAATTTTCTCTTAAAAGCTACTATGTAAAATGTTTCCCCTTTGCTCCTCCTCTGCCTCCTTTCAAGTTTCTAAAATGGTAGAAACATGGGAGGCATGAGATAGCAGTTCTGGTGGCTTTTTTTGGTGGAGAAACAAGGAGATCCAGAGCTTGGTGGGAGGGAGAAGGAAGTCCTGACACAGAGCTATAAACATGCTGTACAGCTGCTATTCCAGCCAGCCTAAGTTGATAGCTCTGGAAATGTGTTTCAGTTCTGTCAAAGGAGCTGTCTAGAAGGAGCACATTTCCTACTAGTGTTTGGTCTCTTTCTAAAGCCCCATTTTGGTTTTTTGTGTTAAAGCACTGCTGTGGTTGGTAAGTTAGCAGTGTGCTGGTTTTCACCTCCTTAATTCCCTTGGCTTTTAACTTGCAGGGTAGAAATAGAGCTTTGTTCTGTTAATGCAAAACCATCCTGATATTGGCACCTTTCTTCTGTTCATATTGTGCATTGTCTTGCTTGAGGGCAGAGGTTTGGGGGGTTTCTGCTTAAGAAATAAGGGCTGGAAGAGCCTTAACTCATCCTATTTAGGTAGATACACAACCCTGGAGTGAAATAGCTGAGTACTGCACCATCCCAGGGAGACTCTGCTCAGTGGAGGTGGTTGATGGGGCCAAAGCTGTAGTGCAGCATTCAGAGCAAGCATGTGTGAACATGCAGTAGAGGATTCACAGCTGCATCGTGAAGAGGAAGGTAGTGCACACATCCTGTTAGATCTGCACTGATCAAAGGGGAATGTATCTTTTCACTCTGCAAGTCTGGGAGTATCTGAGTAAATGTCCGTGTGACCGCACTTACTGCTGCAGTCAGAGAAGCTTCATGCCTAGAAGCTGGATTTGAGCAATCAAAATTCCAGTGCCAGCTGCTTGCCCTTCACAAGTTTTGCAGCCTGTACCTCTTGGTAGCTACATCCCAGCGAGCTGCTCCCCATCGTACCCAGGATTTAGCACCTCAAGAAAGTCTCACATCACCTGTCTAAAGGTCTGTTGCGTCTACCTGGCATGTAACCCACTCCTGCCTCTCCTCAGAGGAAGCTATCATGGAAACATGGCAAGGTGATGCCACAGCTGACACAAGGCCAACGAGCCATGTTGATGGGAGAGCAAAGCGACTTTGGAGACAAACCATTAATTACAGGTTTGTATCTTTCAGCCCTTGGTGTTCCTCGGTGCACTGACCTGGCAGGCAGCAACTGGCACAGGGCTCTACAGAAAGTCTTTCCTAAAAGGCTGATTCTGGAATTAGGTTTGTTTGCCACCCATTGAAACAGATTTTAAACTTCCTACTTAACAAGGGGGTACTGGGATCAGTATTTCCCATTTCCTGGACACCCAGGCTGTCTTTCCACCACAGCTGCCCTGTGAGACAATCCCAGGGAAAACTGAAGTGTAAAGAAGGAAAAGTGGTTAAGATAATTGTAGCTCAGGTTAGGAGGTTCTCTGTGTGTCTGTAAGAAACCCTTCAAATATGCTGCAGCAGAACTGCTCTACTCAGCAGGATATCCCAGGACAGGAACCGGAGCCCTCGCATCACCTTGGGTACGTGGTTAAGCCTTGGTGCAGGCAGGAGGAGCCTTCATGCAGCACCCACCCCAGCTATGGAGGGTAATAAGAAGGTTTCACAAAGCCCCTTTATAACAAAGAATTGTATGGACGCCTTAAAAGTTGAGACAATTTTGGAAGGCATGAGAAATGTTGGCTTTGAAACCCTGAATTGGTGTGGTCGTGGCAGCCTTCTTTCTGCCGAGCATTGTGCAGCTCCTTGTGGTACGTAGTGGTCTTGTATTGGCTGCACTTCTAAAAGAGGAAACACAGGAACATGAACAAAGCAAGAGTGAGACTTCTGGCTGCAGTTAATTGCAACAAGTTGGTGACAGATCAAGGAAAATTCCACTTGCAGACAGACTTTTTCTCACTTTTAGATGCTAGTACATTTTTTCTGATTCACATCCTGTTCTTTTCAGTCTTACCTGTTGTCACAGAAGGTATCTTCCACAGGAATCTTCTCTGCAAATTCCTAAGTGCTTTTAGGGGTAGAGCTGTCAGACATGCTTTCTTGAGACGTGGTTCCTAACACGGTGACGGTGCAAAGCCAAAGTCTCTTCATCCTGCTGGAATTTTCTGAACTGCTCAAACTGATGCTGCCGGCGAATGGCAACCATGGATAAAAACAGAGGGATCAACACAACTGCAAAGGCAAAGGTATGTCTGGGTTTTTTTTAATACAGCATATAAATCATTAAGAAAAAAGGGGACTAGGGTAGGGTTTGGTGTTTGAACTCAGCACGATGCCTGGTGATGTTGGAAATGTTTGGTATTCTCATCTCGAGGTGGATGGAGGGCTCTTTACGATGCTTGTGTACCAAATGTCTCTCTGTGCTTTTTGTTGTGACAAAACCATTAACAGGAAGAAATGTCTTCTTGAGGAGGACTCTGGATAAAGCAGGATTCCCAAATAGCAAATACCTGTGAATAAACACATCTGAGATATAATAAATACAAAACTTCAAGGTTCCACTGGTCTTACTGCTACCCCTTAGTAACAGGACATGGTTGTATTGTCAGAGACTTTTCAGAGACAGTCCAGGTGACCTGTTACATGATAGAGAATTTCTTTACATTACATGCAAAACAGAATAAATTTTTAAGTACTATATGTGTTTCTTTTGAAATGCTGGAACTAGTTCATAAGATTTTTTACATTTATTTGTGTATTCATATTGCATCTAGTGTAATTCTATATATACATGTACATAAAATGCTGCAGCTATAAGAGATAGAGAATGCTGATTCAAAGCCAGTGCCTTGATTGTCCTACTGTCTGCAAGCCTAATAAGCAGCACGATGAAATTACTATTTTCATCCTGCATCATGGTCTCAGTGTTTACCGTAAACAAATTGTCTCCTGGAAATTTGATACAAAACATAGTGGGGGGGAAAAGCTGAGTACAAGCTTGATGAGTCATTTTTTTACGCTTAGAATTTTCCATTGAGGCGTATAAAGATAAGAGGACTATTTTTCACATTAAGCAAGCAGAAATGCAGGACATTATTCATTTCTACACAGAAATGAGAATTTCTAGGTATTTTTCAGCTTTCTTGAGTGGATTGCCATTGGATAAATAAATGTAATGGGAGCAACCTGATTTCTTGTTCTGCTGGACAGTTCTTTAGACACAGCCACAGCACACCCAGCTAAATTCAGCTGAGTAACAACTGAAAAAGTAAAATTTATTTCTGCTATATAATCTATGAAATGTTTATAAGGTTCCTACTACCCTGGCAATAGCATTTATTATAATATTTTTATGTTACACTTAATACAAAAATACTCAGGATGTGTTTTTTCTACTATCTGGACTCCTTGAAGCAGCACATACCAGCCACCAGCAGCTCTGCTGTGACAGGTAACATTTTGCAATTATCACCCTGCCCCAATTATTCCACCTTCACGAGGAAAACCATTTCTGAGAATTAATTGAGTGTACGAGACAGAGAAATGATGTTACTTCTTTTTTGTTGCGTGTGCACCTGCGACAGCGTCTGTCCAGGAAACATTGCACCGCATGGTGCAACCCAAAACACAGTTACCATGGTGGGCTGTGCTTGGGCAATAGTTCTTGTACTGTTTGACAACATTTTCTGTGCTGTTGCCAAGGGAAAAACAGGAGTAGTTTTTAAACCACGCATTAAGTTGATCTGAAGTTCGTCTCTCCTTCCAAAAAGCCCAGTTCTCATATTCCCATCCTGTCCACAAACAAGCGTGTGAAGGATGATGTGAGGTTTATTTCTGTGAATCATAGAATCATTTGGGTTGGAAAAGACCTTTAAGATCATCCAGTCCAGTCATAACCCTACTCTACCAAGTTCACAGCTAGACCATGTCCCTCAGCCACACCTGGGGATGTCTGCACCTCCAGCCCCGTGGCTCCAGGGTGCCTGCTGCCGTCCCCTCTGGCTCCATCTAAAACATCTGGGAGCAAATATGTGTTTCCAAGTTGGATTTGACAGGCCTAATATATTGAGCAAGGAGTTACTCAAAGAGCCAAGAGGAAATATTGGAGAGAATGGGAAAGTCTCCATTTATCTGTCCTCAGACAATACATTTGGGGCTATTCTCAGGGATGCAGTCGGGTGGAAATGAACTCAATGCCCAGCTTTCCTGGGAAAATCCTAGAGGAAAAACTTTGCTTCTGTCAAAGGCAAAACAGTCTCAACTGAGACTATTTTCACCTCATTTAATTTATTGCCAGTTATCACAAACTTCTCATCAGTGATTGGAGTGAATCAGTGATGAGAAAAGAACCAACCATGCACAGTTAAGCAAACACTTATGTGAGCACCTTTCCACTCCTCTCCTCGTCTCAATTTTCCTTATTTTCATGTGGGGTACCTTTGGTCAGCTCTAGTTCCTCCAAGGAAGTGATGGTGGCACAGGAGGTCAGAGCTGGGGGGAAAGCTCGCTGCAACTTCATGAGTTTTGCCCATTTTCTTCCACTCCTCCGTGTCTCTGTCCCTGCCCCAGCGTGTGTCACCTGCAGTCTGAGGAGGGTGTCCCTGCCCCAGCATGGCAGGGGACCTCTTGGGGATTAATTCAAGAGAAAATAGTTTTGTGGACACAACCTGGGGCTTTGTTACTTTTATTTCTGGATCATTTCAAATGCTGGAAGCACCTGAGAAATTGCAGGGTAGTAAGTGAAGGGCTGTTCTTTATCTTCTGTGTGGAGTGTTCAAACCAGTAAAACTGCTGGTTATATTAAAAAAAAAAAAAAAAAAAAAAAAAAAAACNAAAAAAAAAGCAAAGCAACCCCCCAAGACATTCAAATGAGCTGCTTTGTGCCACAAATTCTTTCCCGTTTGGACAACTGCATTAGCTGCTTGTCTGCTCCAAGCCCCAGCCCAGAGGTGTAGATTTTCTTGAGGAGTAATTTTCAACTCAGCATTTTCTACTCAAGATGCATTGCTTTTCTCCTTACGTGATTGGAGGTTTTGGAGTGTCTAATTTAATCTTGAAGTTACTGTGAAAAGAGGAAGGAAAACACTTTTGCCAGAGAAAAGGCAGCATGCACAAGAGCAAAACCAGTAAAAGTTTGCAAACCCCAAGACACTCACCAGTGCAAAGCTGTAAAACCCAAGCATTTGCATAAGTATAACCTGGGCAGAGCTGCTGCTGAGCAAACAGCAACTAGGAATAATTTTAATTAACACTATTATTTAATAATGATAATAAAGATTTAATTTTTTTTAACAATCAAAGAAACAAAACCCTTCAGCTGCAGTTGATGTTCAGCTTTCCTTCTCAGGTGTTCTGCCCCTGAAGAGCGAGGTTATTTTGCAGTGATTTCCTTAACTACAAAGGAGATCTGCTCAGTTCTCTACAGATGCAAACATGTAACTTTCAAAGTATATCAAAACACTTTTAAATTAAAAAACAAACAAACAAAACCAAAACAAACAGGAGTAAAAATGATGCTGCACAAAATGCTTTAAAATCCAACCCTTGTGCTCGGGTTGAGCCCCCGTGCCCTGTTAAGATGCAGTTGCAGAGCAGAGCAGCGTTCCCCGGGGTGGCTGCAGGGGGACATCTGCGTGTCCTGGCCAGGCCCTCGTTAGCATCAGCAGCTGCAGACCAATTGCACCGAGGAGATAATTGCCCTACGTAATTAGCTCCCCTCGTTCCCAATAGCTGCTCTCCTCTGGGGCTCCCACTGAAGGCAGCAGGAGGTATAAGGAGGCTGAGCATTTGCTCTCTAGGCTTCCAGCCAGCCCCTCCAGTGCTCCTGCCTGATCTGCTGGAGTGGGCTGGGAGAGACTCACCCTCCTCCTTAGGTGATGGAGTAACAGGGAAATAGGAGACAACAAAATGAAGGTCAATGTAAGTACTAGATTATTTTATTTTTGCTGCAGTTAATGACTGGTTTAATTTGTGGTGGAAGCATCCGTAGTGTTGGAAGAGTTTGTAGTATAAGATCTGTGTCTGTGAGAACCCTTCTCAAAGTGTGCTGCTGGTCTTATCTGCACAGTAGTAACAGAGTATGTGGTCTTAATTTTTAAAATACAATCTGAGTTAAGATGAAAAAAGTGCCTTATCAGGAACAATAGTGTGATTAAGAAGAGTAAGGCTTTTGTACCATGCATATTAGGCAATAACACGTCTTAGTGAAACAGTTACCATGGATGAATGGCGCTGCCTGGCCATTTGAATGCCCTTTGCTTTCCATATTTCCTTGGAAATAAGGAACTTAAATGATTCATATTTGAGTTACACGTTATCTCAAAAAAGATGATGGGTTTTGCCCTAGAAAATGAGTAATGGAAATGTTTTAATAACTTGAGTCACTCTTTTTTATGATGAAAATGCCAAGTAACTTCAGTATGAGTTCTGTGAGCTTAGGAAATTCTGTGCACCCTAGGATAACGACTGACCATGACCTGCAGTGAGAGAACTGAAGCTTAGGAAAGGAAAGGAGTGGTGGCAGTGTTCATTTTTAGGTAATACTGCCCTGCTCTGGGAGGAGGGGGAAAGAAGCGTGTGGATCAAATCCATTTTATACTCCTATTTTTGTGTGTTTGCCCAGACTTCCAGCACAGCACACACGGAGCATCATCTTGCTTTGTGCTGAGCAGGATTCCCTTGGCTGGGGAGCTCCCTGAATCTTCCAGGACAAGGTTGCAGCTGATCTCTGGCAGCTGTGACTCGGGCAGGGTCTGTGTGGTCACCATGTGCCCGGTGCTAATGACAGGGGAAGGGGCAACGAGCAGCTGCCACCGGGAGTAGGGATGCTGGGGAGTGATTAGGGGAGGGGAAGGGGGAAAAACCATCTACTTCTTTTCCCAGAGAAATATTAAAACTTCAGATAAATGCGACTCCATCCAAAAGGGTGGGCTTAAAAAAGAATTAATGTTTTGGGGTAAATAGCAGCAAGGAGAGAGCTGGAGGAAGCGGCAGCCTCTGGGAGCTGTGGTGTTGCAGCTGATTCATTATGAATCAGAGAACACGCACCCCGAGCCTCTGCTCCTCACTTGCTGTCACTTCTGCCACCTCCAGGGACTCGTCAGGAGCTCTGTGCAGGTCGGGTGGGATGCGGGGCCAGGATCCTGCTGTGCTTGGGCACCCGGGATGAACTGCTCATGAAAAATTCAGTCTGCTCCCCACAGCCTGTCCTAGGAATTTCTTGCCTGTTCTCTGGGCAGGCAGAGGAAAGAGAGCGAGGACCCTGTGAAGCATCTATGGCTTAGGAGGAAGAAGGAGAAAACTTGTGCTCGTCAGCACTTTCCATGTCTTTAGATCCATGTTTGGAAAGAGATGTTGTAGTAAAACAACTAAAAGGTTTAGAAAGTTAAAAAAAATAATTTGAATCACATGGGCAAAAATCTGGATGCTAGGAAAAACCAAAACCCAGGGATACATATATGTTCTTTTTTATATGCTAGGAAATAGCAATTTATTTTTCCTTGAACTTGGGCATGAGACCACACATGCAAAAGTGCTGTGAATGGGAACTGAAAGCAGTAGGCGTGTTTAGTTGGTTTTAATTCAGCTAAAATTTAACTGCATTTCAGAGGGAGAGAATTTGGGGAAAATTAACAGAACTGGCTCATAATTCCCACCCCTGCATCACTGACTAATGCCAAGCTGCAAAGTTTCTAAGTAGTTCTGATGTAAGTTTACAA
Source organism: Brachypteracias leptosomus (assembly GCA_013401335.1). Taxonomy (NCBI): domain Eukaryota; kingdom Metazoa; phylum Chordata; class Aves; order Coraciiformes; family Brachypteraciidae; genus Brachypteracias; species Brachypteracias leptosomus. The sequence goes on from VYZX01011670.1 coordinate 265,501, forward strand.
ACTGGTTGTTCTTTATGTTAACAAAAGCTGATTTGACCATTCAGAATTTAAAACCTGGTGATTAGCCCTTGGTTCCATCCTCCAAAAATAAATTAACCTTTGAATAGGCAATAAAAGCAAGTCCTAACATTCATTCCTCATTGAAATTCATACAAAAAGATCTGAAACTTCTGTATAACAAGAACACATATTTTCCAAAATGCACAAACAAAAAATAGAGTAAAAGGACCTTCCACAAGTCACAGAAAACGTTGCACATCAAGTGGGAGGTGCAAGCCCCTTGGCTGGAAGGAAGGCACACACACACAGATCTGAGCAGTTAAATTCTTCTTTCTTGTCCACAATTAACTGAATTGGGCAAAGCTTAAATTGCCTCAGCATGGTCTAGGATTTGAAAGGCATTTCTCTGGGAAGCTGTTCCCAGCTAAGGGGGCAATGGAGAATGTTTATTTCTTCAGCTTTGTTGGGAGGTGAAGAGATTAACTGGAAACAGTTCTGTAAACATGTCAGAGGGTGTCACTGATGCATGGACATAACTGTTTAGCAAACATAAACTGCTGCCTTTAGTTGTATCTTTTCCTTCTCAAATATTTTAAGTCTCATTTTCCTGCAGGAAAAGTGCTTACAGATTTATTTGTGTGTGCAGAATGCTGCTGAAAAGTATTTGTTCTCATTCACGAAAGAAACTCTTGTGTTTAAAACTATCTCTTTTTTTTTTTTTTTGATTATTTTAATAGTTTTTTTAAGAAGCAAATTTATAGATGATTTTTTTTAGATTTGAGATGCTGTGAAGTAGTACAGTACCCACATAGCATGAGAAATAGGACGTAGTGAACTGGAGTTTCCGTGTACAAACTGAGTGGGAAGGTGGGGGACAGAAGATAAATTTTTCTGGCAGATTTGCAGGGAAGATGCTCAAATTCTCATTTGACAATAATGAAGGATTTTTCTAGCAACATTTGCATATATTTTGAGGGTGGTTTTTTTCTGTTGATTGTACTATAGGCTGAGGATAGAGTTAGGATGGCAAAAGGATCAGGAAATCTTAGGGGTTTTTGGTTTGGTTTTTTTTGTTGTGGATATTTGAGGGATTTTTGGGAGGGGGTTGTTTTGGGATTTTTTGCCTTAGCACAGATATTTGCTATGTGCATAGAGCATGGATGTCAGTCTGAGTACTCCCATCTTTTTTATTCTTTTATATTCTAGAATTGTACAATTATCAGCTTTACTGACTCTCAATTAAAATTTTCCCTTTCTTCATTAATAAACATGAGTGAACCACTTTCATTCTGAAGGCTCCCAAGGGCTGTTGGGTTTTGCAGTGGGGGTGTTGCCGGATAAGGGCACACAAACAATAAAGATGTAAAAATTCAGATTTGTAGGGTGATTTACTATCTTAACATCTGATCTACAGCCCAATGAAAGGACACACGACTCCAGTCACACTAGAACTTTTCTTCCCACCTAAGTTATCTGAGCCTGTGTTAGCAGAGGTCTTACACTGTAAATCCATCCAGTAAGGTTGGCTCAATATATGTGAGTAATTAACATTGCTCTGACGAGGTCGTGGAGTCTGTCTGGGGAGAACAGTGTCTCAGGAAGAGGTTGCTGAGGTCTCAAGCTCTGTTTTCTAGGTCTGTGCTCTGTCAGTGTCTTGTTAAAGCTTGCTCAGGGAGAGGAGTAACAGCACTGTCTGCGAGGTGCATTCTCACGGGGCAATGAACTGGTTTTTAAGATGTTCTTTGTCTTAGGAATTTTTTTTTTTCAGGGCTGCTGACAGGGGAGAAGCAACAAATGTCAAAGAAGGGGAAACACTTTGATCTCATCTGTGTAGCTTTAGTACTTATCGCGTCTTGGTTATTGTAAGGACACATTAATGAGATCATATAAAATAAGAACGATGCACAGCTGGCCCTGGCATTCTGCGGGTGATGGTGTCAGCCAGCCAGCTCCCACTCCTCTGCTAGGAAAGAAAAAATGCAGATCCCATCGCCCCAGAGCTCAGCTTCCTCCCAGCAAAGCATCCCCAAGGCCTCTGCGATCCTGGGAATGCAGAACTTGTTTATAGTCAATGGTAGGTCAGAGATGCTTCTGTTTACATGATAGAAAGGGGCTGCCACAGTGATTCTTTACATATGTCCTAAACATTGGGAAGTGTAGATAGGGCTCAATTTCTGACAAACAGCCCCACATTAGATGAGCCAGAGCCTGGGCTACAAATAACCTCTCTCCACATAACTGGAGATGGACTGGGTAGACCTTAGCTACCTGTGCTGTCACATCAAGCACTCATCTGCCATAAATCTCCTGTAACTCTTGTCTATCAAACTTCTCCTACTGTTACTGGGATTATAAAATCAGTTGGCTGGGATGAGTTCTCTTAAAGTGTCTCCAAAAAAAGAAATTTCTTTGGAAAGCAAATTGGAACAGATCTGGTATCCAGTGACTTCTCAGTAACTCTGTTTCTTAACACGAGCAGATGGGACTTGTAGGATGCTGAGCTTGTGGGGATGGCTTGGGCTGGGTGCCACTAAGGGGCAGGGCACAGATGGGAGAGTGGCAGTTCCTTACCCAACCTCACAGAGCTTTTATCTACTCAGCATGGCCATACCCTTCTCATCCGAGTATTGCTAGGGGTTTCATTCCAGTGGAACATGGATATAACCAGTCTAGCTTTCATAACTCACTCAGCTCAGTGGTTCCAGAAGGTTTTTTTTTCTAGTGCTGTGTGTCAAGGTTTAGGGTGAGGGCCATCCACTAGACCCATAACAGATGCTCTCTGTCAACCCCTCTGCTTCCCCAGAGGGGAAAAGGCAGAGAGACTTATGGATTAGGAAAGCAAAACAACTTTAATGAAATAATAAAATGGAATCTATACAAACCCAATATCAAAACCAATCCCCTTGATGACAATTATGTCACCATCACCACTGATGCTGTGGAGCAGGCACTGGGGAAGTCCCAGACTTGGACTGAATGGCAGATGGGAATCAGATTCAGGAACACACCGATCAGGATCAAAGGCAGAGCAGACAGAGTCCTCTTTGGACACCGGCCATTGCAGAAGAGGCTTGAGCCCCATGATCCCTCAGCTTTATACTGAATATGCTGTACATGAGATGGAATCACTCGTTCATCAGTTCAGGGTCCTCTGTCCTGGCCTCTCCTCCCCACAGGCACAGCCTTTTACTTTCTGCATCCCCAGTGCTGTGCACAGGATTTAACAGTAACCTTGGTCTGCACAGGAGCAAATATAAGCAAGAGCCTTTCTACACACACCTACCCTTGGTAGTAACTCTAAACATCAAGCGTTATCACTGCTAGAAGCAGAAACTGTCTGTGAAAATATGCTGTTAGTTAGAAGAAAGTGCAGTTAGTTAGAAGAGCTGAAAAGTAAAATCACTGAACAGAATTTGCTCTGTTCCAAGTCAAACTAGGACCCTGTGGGATTTGGTACTACCTCAAACTCCACTAGAAAATCAGCTAACTTAGCAAGCTCTTTGCTGCCTGAACTACAGCACTGCCCAGAACCAAAGCTAGTTAGTTCAACGCTTGCTTGTACATGTATCCTATAAAATATCCAAGCACATCCCCACCTGGGATGTTGGGCATGGCAGTGGGTTTGTTACAATTTATTTTACCAGTATTAGATTGACCTTCAACATCTGCTTCATCATTCTGGGCTAATACTTGTTGAATCTACAGCTGGGACTCCTAAAAACTAATGGAGCTTGTACAAACAGTATTGCCTACATTCCTTTGGTGATAACAGTGCAGGGAAGAAATGCTTCACAGCCTCTTCCACACCAGCCCTGTGCTGTGAGGTCCTGAGAGGCTGGGTGAGCAACCAGAATACTTGGAAAGGAAACAAGAAGTAAAGGGGACTTCCTAGTCCTGTAAATAGAAGAGCAAAGGAGAACACAGAGCAAAATATAAAGGCAGACTTGTTTGACCTGTTATTTTTATGCCTTGTGAAAATGTTCGTTCTTCTTCTTTTCATTTTTGAGGGGATTAGAATTCAAGAGAAATTAGTAACTTCAGTGATGTGGTGCTGCTTGGGTTGTTTTCTCAACATATTGCTGCAACTTCCTGCCAGGCTGTGGACACTGAAAATACACAGAAGAGTCTGTTCAGGAGGATGATGGGGGGGGGTTGGCCTGTGACCTTCCTGTAATTTGTTAGTTACAATTTACTAAACCACATTTATTTATTACACATGTTTCTACCTTTTATAAATTCCTTCAGAGACTAGTTCCAAGTTAAAGGGATAAGAAATCTTCATTAAAATACCTTCCAAAGTTTATCTGCCCTTTTTAAAATGCACTGAAAGACGTCACCAAGGGCTGCGAGCCAGTTAGAGCATTAATGCCTTTCACTGACACCCAGAATTGTAGCTGTACCTATAACGCCAGTGATGGGCTGGTACTCCTAGAAATCATGAAAAATTGAATTATGTTGCTGTGCACTTAGGTAATACTGAAATGGAGAGTGGATAGAAAACATTCACTCCCCAAATCTGTAGTACTGACCATGTGGCTTGAAACCTGAAATTTAATTTAGCACTGTCTTAGATGGAAGAACATTTCTATTCTTGCTCCCCCACCCCCCTCCAGTTTGAGAGCTACACTGACCTGCAGAGGTCCAATAACCTTCCGATTCATTAATGTTCTGTAGTCTGGACATTGGGGCTGGTCTTCATCACTTCTTTATTTAAAGACTTATCCCATCCATAGGGCCGGAACAAAAAAATAGATGGTCTGTGAACAGATTTGTTGTTCTAGGCAGAACAGGTCTCCCAAAGTGTCCTATGAAATTTTTTTAAATTTTTTTTTAATGCCCTGCTTGGATTGTAACTGAGATGATTTCAAAGGTTCCTGAGTATTCATGCTGCCTGTAGATGTAAGCCCATGTGTCCTAATTTGAGCTCCCCAAATCAGAGATTACCTTTCAAAATGTGAAGCAGTGTTCTGCTTTGACTTGGTATCTCACCGTGGGCTCCTTGCCCTTGGATGTTTCCACAGCTTTATTGGCAAAATGAAAGGGCTGTGTCCTGTGCTTCAAGCAAAGGGACCCCTCTCTCGAGAAGGTTTGTGACTTTAATGGTGTAAGTTAAATTTTAAACTTCATACAGTGTGGGTGCCCCTAAATATACTCCTCCGACTTTGCCAAATGAACTGTTGGTCACTTGAGTTTTGACAACCTTTCTGTGGAAGAGCTGGTGTGGGATGGAGCTCACACCTCCCTGTTGCTTTCACTGGCCTGACTGTTCTCTCACTTCACTTGTTTTGCAGCAGAGCAGACCTAGCAATGTCTAGGAAAAGAGATGAGAGACTAATTGAAATAATTTCTCCTGCTAATGCTCTCCCCATTCAGCAACAATAAACCAAGACTGCAGCAGGTATCTCCTCACTGCATAACTCAGGTTGTAGTCTACATAATTATTTGCAGCAATTGTGTACAGGGCAAAATCTGACCTTGTGAAAATCAGCATATTTACTTGAAAACAGAGGAGATTTTAAATTAGACTTGCATAGTTACATACATTAATTAAGGAGACCCAATAATGTAAGTAAGAAAGAATTAGCTGGGGAACTGTCAACACTTGGCTGCCTTTTAAAACCACACTGAACTACATTTTCTTCTTATTCATACTGGTACAACTGGGAAGGACAGTCTTGTTTGATGCACTAGCTGGGGGCTCAGTTGCTGAGCTCAGGCTTCCTGGCTCTGCCACCAGCTTCCTGCATGTGCCTGGATAAGGCTCTTCACGTTCAGTTGCCTGTTCTCAAAAGGGGGAGAGTCCCTCTGCCCATCCTCCTCGGGGCTGAAGAAGAGGGACTGTCTTTCAATGGGTCTGTACAGCACCCAGCAGGTAATAAAATGTTAAGCCAGATCTAAAATTGTTGCTGATGAATAACATTGCAATTTTTTTAATGTATAATTGCAACAATGTGAAGCCCAAGCCCACCCTGGGCTGTGTTCTGTGGTGGGATTCCTGGAGGCCTGACTTCAACACGTGTGGTTCAGAGCATTTGGCTCTGTACAAGTAGAAAGTAGAATCCCAAGTTCAAGGCGAGAAGACTGTTTGAACCAGGCTAGGACAGAAGGTAAATGGGACTGTTGTCCATCTCTGGCAGCTGCTGATGGACAAGGCCATGTATCATAAAAAGGCCATTGTTCATGACCACCCTGATGAAGAAATACATGCTGCCAACAACAGGCCCTTCTCATCAGCTGAGCTGATGAACTGGTTTTCTTCTGTTGCAACTTCAAGGCAGCTGTTGCTTTGCAGCAAATGCTCTGGACAAAAATACAAGGCATCACGTTTCCTATTTGGGCACTATCTCTTTGGGCATTACTTGCACGTTCTGATAAACTAATGCTGAAACACAGCCAGTGTCCTATGGACTGGGGAGCACTCATCAGTCTCATTGTAAAGCTGAGAGCAAATGGTGTCTCATACTGAAAAACACTCACTCTGCCCTTTGCACAAATGCCTCAGGTGAATAAAGCTACCTGCTGCCACTGCTTTTTGTTCTTTTAACTGTCATCTTGTAATGAGTAAGCAAACATCTCAAAATAAATATGCTATAAATAGCATGTGGCAACCAACATTCATGATTACCAGAAATTTATGGGCTTCAGCTGAGACAGGTAGAGCAGCCCTGTGGTGAAGAAGCTGTGAAATATGAATGAATATCTGCTGTCTCACAGATTATCTTTGATTTTAGGAAAGTTGCTTACTCTATTCTTCCTTGTTTCCTCTCTAAAAAAATTACTACAAGAGCATTCTAAAGATGCTGAAAGATCACCCTGGAGACAGAAGTATTCAGATACAGGTGATGTCTGTGTGGTGGAAACACAGTCACAGTTTCAGTTGTGGTTACCTGAAGATAAGCGCATGAATGCACTGATCTTCTGCAAAGACTGAGCAGCCAGCAGAGCTGTTTATTTGGTGTCACTGGGTGCATGATTAGATTTTCCCCTGAGATAATATATCACAGAAGTCATTAGCCTGAGATGCTCCAAATCAGTAGGATTCAACTCTCCAGCCTGGGCTGGACATAGACAGAGCCAGCAGGAGTCTGATCTTCACAGGTACCTCAGCCCTTTGCTGATCTTCAGCTTATTTCTGCTATTGGTGTTACCACTGGGCACTTATTAACCCTCTTAGCATTGATGTTACTGAGAGATCTGTCTTCACAAGGCTCTGGGAAAAGAAGTTTAAAGGAAAATAAGCAAGATTGGGTTTAGATTTCTTGGGGGGGTTTGTTTGTTTATTTTTTTTCCCAGGTAAAAAATAATTGGTCTTCTTCACATGCAGTTGAACTCCTTGGATCAATTGAGCAGCAGGCAGGAAGGCGTGAGTTTTATTTTTGAAGAAGTGATGCGTTTTCTTTGCAGCTTCTGACAAAGAATTCACAGAATGTCAATGAGGAAACACCTATTTTTCATATGGGGATGTTCACAAGTAAAAAAATCTAAGTAATGGAGAGAGTAATCAAGAGATTGGGGAGGGGGGGAGGTGGAAAAAACATGTATTGCAGTATTATTATTATCTGTTTCTTTAGTGCACTGACTACAGCAGACAGGCTGCAAACACTTAACTGTCTGAAACCAGAGCTCCGAGAAACTTTAAAATGGGTCGGCATGAATTAAATTGAAATTAAAGTGGAGATAAAAACCAAACCAGGAACTAATTGTGTTGGTGTAAGAGCGGGATGCTGATGGTTTTTCTCTCTCCAGAACACCCTGGCCAAGGCTCTGTATGACAACAAGGCCGAGTGCTCAGATGAACTGGCCTTCCGCAAAGGGGACATCCTGACGGTGCTGGACCAGAACGTCATCGGCAGCGAGGGCTGGTGGAGATGCTCCCTCCATGGCAGGCAGGGCCTGGCCCCCGCCAACCGCCTCCAGCTCCTCACCGCCTCGCAGGCTGTCCTGCTGCCTCCTTCCACCCGCAGCAACTCCACAGAGTCACCAGCGAGCCAGCAAAACATCTACCAGGTTCCTTCCGTCCCCAAGCCAACTGTGCTGTCATCTACCTACGAGAAGATGGAGGGATGGGTTAAATCTCCAGCCAAGGTCTCTACCGTGCCTGCCCAAGGGATATATCAGGTGCCGGCCTTGGCTGCACAGCTGCTCAGTGAAAGGACCAAAAGCTCCACAAACCAGGTAGGGATGTCAGCAGCTATAACAGCAACAAGTGTTAGTATTAAAACAGTCATTGGAAGCAGGGAAATTGCTCAGGCCAACACCAACAGCCTCTGGTTTTCAGTGGAATTTGTAGCAAAGCCACTCTAATAAATGGTGTTTAGGAAACTCCCATCAATTCTACTCCAGTTTATAGCTTTATGTGAGAAATGCTGCTCTGGTGAGAGTCTCTATATTCTGTGGCCCCTCACTTTTTTTGGCAGTTTAAAGCAGCTGTAAAATAGGGCAGGAAGTAAGAAATGTACCGTTTGTTTGGAAGACTCCAGAAATGATTTACAAACCTACCCCAAAGTTAAAATAACAAGACACGGAGCTTTCTCCTCTGATGGTCTACAGCATGCATCTGGGCACACGTGGGGTCTCTGCATCCATCTGCATAGGAAGGTGATTTGTAATAATGATAATGAAAAAGTCACCCTTTGCTGTGTGATTGCTGCCTTTGGTCTAGTTTCTACTATTTCCAGCACCTCAGCAAACTCGGAGTGTTGCTGCCACTCTCTCCTGTTACTCAAGGTTGTCACTGCACTTGAACAAAGCAGCAGCACCTACTATAGACAGGCTGGAGGGCACAGGGTTTGGTGTGTCCTGAATTAATTTCTCTCCCAGCCTGTTTTTGCCACTGCTGAGATGGTGACCAGGGTGTATGGGATGGGAGCAGCCACCAGTCCCCCCAGTTACAGAGGGGAATTGCAAACCTGCTTTTCCAGGGTTTCATCACAGCTGCCTGGCCTGGCTTCTTCTTTCTCCCTGCTCCTTGTGTTGGGTCTTCAAATGAAATATGTGAAATGTGATTTGACTACATGTTGCACCAAATGTCTTATTAAAAAACCTTGTGCTTTCTTCAGCATAAAATGAATGGGAAATCTTTTATAATGAAAGGTAAATAGATCAGGTGGGGAGGGAGTTCAAGTGCAAGTTCTTGTTCAGTCCCATGAGCTATCTGGCCGTGGGTGGCTCTTTAGTCCATGTACAAAAATCACATTAGAAAGGTTAATAGGAAAAGGAAGGAAATTCAGCCCCGAACTATACAGCCTTTTAGATTGATTTAATGATTGCTTGATTTATGGGACTCAGTCAGCCAGCTTTCATCCCGCTGCACCATCCCACTGTTCCACTGTTAGGGAAACTGAGATGCTGGTTCCTCCTGGGAGGCAAATGGGTGCTGGAAATCAAATAAACTTGGTACATTTCTGGCAACTGAAACCTAATTTTCAGCACTGCAGCTGCACCTTCAGCCTTTGTGTGCAGTTACCATAACAGTAATAGATGCAAAAGACCCTTTTGCCCTTACTGTGATCTGATTTCTCCACGTTACTAAAGAAGGCATTTACAAATCAAATGCAAGATTGATACAATTTTTCTGTGTTGTGTCAGCAAATCGGGCTGAAAATGTCATCTATTCTTCTTTATCTGAATGAAAGGTGCAACAGAAAAGCTCCTTAGCTATTCCTGTCTCTGCTATCTCATGAGTTTATAAAACTAAGCCTTTTTTTACTCTAACAGAGGAAAAAAAAAAAGAAAAATCCCAGCCTGCTTTTATTCTCTAGAGATTCAGATCTGCCTGGGCTGCCCCTCGCACCACGTCCCAGCTGTTGCTACACCAGCTGTAGGTGGGCACAAGCCAAGGACATGCACGGGGAGGCTGGGGGTGGGCAGCCTGTGTGAGTGCAGAGTGACCTGCAACTCTTTGGGCTGCCCCACGTAGATCCTATGGGACAACTGGCAAAGTTCCTGGAATGCTCAGCTGTCCTCTAAGCAGCTGGGTAAAGCCACTGTAAGTCTTTGAGGGAGCTGATAGAAAGCAATAAACCAAAACAAAATCCCTCAAAGCCTGTGTGCTTGCACTCTGTAGAAAAGCCTCCTCACTTCTGCCTAATACACGGGGCACCTTCTTGCTTTGCTGTGGCTGAAAGTACTTTAAAAACCAGTGAGATGTGATAGTGAGTTTTCTTTTTTGACGCACCCTGAGTAAGATTTGTCGACCTGAAAACAGACCTGGGGTAAGAACAATTTTCTTGATACCACTTTTCTTTTACCCTTTCTACTTTAGAAAGTCTCTTCTGCCTCTGTTTTCAAGCAAGATGGTTCAGGTCACAGTGCTAAGGGGATTTGTGTTCACTCATTCTCTTTCTTCAGATGAGAGCTAAAAGCTTTCACAAAGACGAAGCAAGCAGCTGTAAAGCTGGAGTCTTGTTCCTCCACCATATTTCCCCTAAATTTAGTTACAGCTACACTCCCATGATGGAGAACACTATGTCCAATTAGAAATAGTTTATTCTAACACAGTGGTGTTTCTGTGAGTCAATACTGCCTTATAAACCAGCAGTGGAGAGCCAGGCTAAACCCATTTTAAATGAATAAAACTCCATGGTTTGGGGATCGATTTTTTAAAAGTCCTCTCCCAACATTCATATTTTAGCATCTTAACTAATTGTCCCACAGGTCTGGTCATAGATCTTAAAAGAATGTTTTAAGTAAGCAGGAGAATTAGTCTGTAATTGACCTAAGAAATGTAATTCCCATATGAGACTTCTCTGTCCATGGAGCCAGGCAGGACATTGAGGTAACCATATTTACTCCTACCAAATGAGTCAGTCTTTTGTAACTGCAAAATAATGCATCTCAGCCTCTACCTTTTTGCTTCTCTTACTCCCACCAAATATGGCTTGACCTAATGGCCCTGTGAGACTGGAGAAGCAGAAATTCCCCCACTTTCTGTTTTTAGTGGTTCTGCTTTTGCGTAGTCTAGAGATTTAAGTGATAAATGAGGGTGGATTTTCTCCAAATCTTTTCCCTCCCCAGGTTTGTAAGGCAGATAATCTTTGATTTGTACATGCCAATTCTTATCTGAAATAAAGCAGAAATGCTGTCAAAGGAGAATTATGGAGAAAAAAATGCCATGCCTGCTTGTAAGGTCAGGTCCTGTCCTTTCAGCTCCTCACTGGTGGTGATAGTTTTATCACTTACTCTAACTGTGACCTATTCAACTAGCTGTTTTCAAAGACATCCTGAGTTTACTGCAGCTTTCTCATTATTGTTTTTTCCCCCCTAAAGCATCTGTTTACTCTCCCAAGAGCCTGCCGGGCTTCAGTCCCAAATATCAGGAGTGAGGTGTATGATGTTCCCTCCACGCAGCACCGGGAGTCCTTATTCACACAGGTGAGTCCCACCGTGGTCCCCTCCCTGCAGCTGGGACCCTGTAGGACCTCAAAATAGATGTTAAGGTAAATTCCAGTGTTTCCTTGTTTGCTTTTTGTAAATTCTGGCAGAAGATTACGTGCTTTTAGGGAAGTTCAAAAGCTAATGTGGTTTTCTTTTGAACTTATTAGGTGTTTAGAGAAATGTGTCTTAAATTTGGAACATTTCTAGCGAACACTTTCAGTTTTGCCATTACTGAGCTCCAGGGTGCAGATGAATTCTGAGCGTCAGCCTCTCTGACATGATTTGTCCATCAGGAAATGTGCTTTGTCCCTGTGTCACTTGATCGGGAAGATTTCAAGATGCTTACAGAAGAGTCACAAGTGCATACACAAAAAGAAACTAAATGTCACCCCTAACACCCAACTCCTTACACCAAAATGCCAGGGCTCAGGTCATGTAACCACAATGCACTCAGGGCAAGGGCAACATGTTGATTGCATCTACCACTGAAACACCCTGTTACCTATGACCTTGCTCTCGATATGCTTCCCTGGGGAGAGTGAATGTCACCGTGTTTCCTCTACACCTCACTGCAGCCTCTGCAGGTCACCAAGATGGCACAGAAGCCTGTCACCTACCATGCCAAGGTGTGTGTGGGACTGGAGCACACCCACAGAACCTCCCCTGGCAGCACCTGGCAGTGCAGGGATCAGTCTGCTGTAATTCATTTATTATTAAGTTATCCACAAATTTCTTTGTGTTACCCACATAAGTGGGATCATCCCTGCTCAGACCCAAAGCCAGGAGTGTCAATGGTGGCTGCCTCACACCATCTAGTGCCTACTGCCTTCTGTGCAGCACTGCAGGAAGGTTCTTCAGCAACTTGAGTTTGACCCATGCTGTCCAAACTAGGACTCGAAAGCCTTTGATTCCACCAAAGTCTTCAGTGGACTCTAAAAAGGATTGAAGTCAATCTCTTTGCGTTTTTTTCCCTTTGACCAGAGCGGTGCCACTCCACCTACCACACGAAAGGGCTCAGCACTGATCAGATCCACTGAGTGTTTCCAGGAAGAGCAGAAGCAGCTTTACAACATCCCATCCAACCCAGAAACTGCAGGAGCTGTTACCCAGAAAGACTCACCAGCGGGGAACGTAAGTAAGATTTGTTGGACACCAGAGAATAATCTCTCATTACTATGACAGGCACATGTGCTGAACCCCCCTCAGAGCGATGATGGGGCACATCTTCAGTGCTGTGCTTTGTCCTTCATATTAAAGAGACAAATCCTACCTGACTCCTGGTAATATCGTTGAGTGTCAAATATTTGAGGTTTTCTGAATGGTTTTAGGATCCGAGAGAATTTTGACAGACTCCTTAACACACAAGCCCAGGGCTGAGATGTGGGATCTCAGGGCAGAACATCCCAGCACTGGAAATCTGAGGATTCTAGGTTTTGTGAATTTAAAGAAAAGTGTTGTAGGTTCACATCTGCCCCACCATGGGAGAAGCCAGTCTACACACAGCAGTGACGGGGGACTGGTGCTACCCAGAACTGGGGCACTGGCATATGAGCCATTGCTCAGTGGGGCTGGCACTCCTGACATCTTCATGGCTGTTAGTGAGAGCACCGACCAGCTGCAGCAGCCTGGGACCAGAGTTCCTTTCAGAGACACGGTTTATTGTTGCTTCCAAAATCAAATTTTCTTAGAATTCTTTCTTACCAAGTAAAAATCCAAACTCATTGTAATTATTTGAGAATAGTCAGTGGTGTCTGCTGGTTTATTTTTTGTCAGGGTATGCATAAGAATAGAGGTGAGGATCCTGAAAAATCAAGTGGTTTGTTATGGAGGTGCTAATAAATCTTATCTCCTTCATTCTGCAAAACAATGTTTAAAGTTGCCTACTAATAAATTGGCATTTTACTTTTATTGTCACCATTCCAGAAAACTATGAATTTCCCACCCCAAAGGAGCCAGGGAAGAGCCTTAAAGATTTCACTGGCTGCAGACACTGCTCTATGCTTTAATCATCTGTGCTCAAAATATTTTGACCTTCATGTGTGCAGCTTGTGCATTTTACAAAGAAAATTAAAACTGGGCTAGCCTTTTCATGGTGCAGTTCCATTGACGTTACTGGAGCTGCACATGTTTACATGCTCTGAGAATTCAGTTTTGTTTCTTGTTTAAAAACATGGTTTATAAATCCTGTGTGCTCTGTTGCAGTTATATGATGTCCCTCCCAAAAGAGAAACTGATGTTTCAGAAAATGACTCTCAGAAGAAGTGCTGGGGCCATTACAATACTTTGCCAAATCCTCGGAAGTCAGAATGGATTTATGATATTCCAGTATCACCTGAAAAACCAGGATTAAAACAAAACCCTTCTGGCCATTCCTTGGAGAACCAGGTGCTGTATGATATCCCCCCAGCCAGGTACAAGGCGCTAACAACAAAGACCGAAGCCAAAGTTGTCAATCCACAATTATATGATATTCCACCAACACAAAGGAAATTAACATTTCCAGATACCCGGTTTTACGATGTTCCATCCTCACGGGATGTGCTCCTTTTGCCACAAAACAGTAGCTGTGATTTACCCCCAGGTCTCCTGGCTCCAAAGGCTGAGAATCAGATCTCTGAAGCGAATGTTTATGATATTCCAAAAGGTTTGCCCTCTGCTGTGCAGTCCAAGAAAGAGATGGAAAAACCCAGTGACAGTTGTGGAGACCAAGCATGCAGTGCTCCTTCACAGCTCTCAAGAGATGCCAGACCAGAACAAGACAGGTTATCTGTTTCTAGTGTGGACAGCAGAAGCAGCACGCTCTCTTCATCCTCCAACTCTTCTGCTGAGTCTTTCTCTATGTCTTCATCAGAAGACCCTGCCAAAGAAATTAAACTGGACCTTGACGTAGCCATAGAGACACTGACTAGGTTGCAGCACAGCGTGTCCAGCTCGATTGCAAGTTTAATGATCTTTGTGAGTAGTAAATGGAGATTGCAAGAGCACCTAGAGAAAAACATTGAGGAAATCCGTAGAGCAGTCGATCACATCAAGGTGTCACTGGGAGAATTCTTGGCCTTTGCTCAAGCCATAAAGGCAAATGCCTCTCACCTCACTGATAACAACCTTCAGGCCAGAATTAAAAAACAACTAGAAATTCTTAGGGACTCATTCCAAATTTTAACAGAAACAAGAGAGGCTCTAAACAACTGCAACTGGTCACTAGAGGCTTTGGTTCTCAGGAAACCCCAGCACAACCCGGATGATCTCGATCGCTTTGTTATGGTAGCCCGCACGATTCCTGACGACATCAAGAGGTTTGTGTCCATCATCATTGCCAACGGGAAGCTGCTCTTCAGAAAGAATGAGAAGGAACAAGAAATGAAACAGTCAAAAGTGAACCCAGAATACAAAATGGCAAAACAAATCATAGTGCCAAGAAGAATAGAAGTAGATTCGCTTCAAAGAAATACTCCTGGTAAACCCAACCCAAGACAGGTCCCTCCTGAGAAACCAAAAGAAAATGCCCCTGAGGACTGTGAATATGTTCAGTTACAGGTCAGTATAACTGGATTTTACTCTCTATATTCTTGATCATTTGCAGGTATTAAGCCATTAGCACTATTTTATCTCTGCACTAGTGCCAATTTCAGTTCATGCTACCTCTTATTTTCCAGATTTTCTGTGAATTCAGGATTTTGTTAGTGCTAGAGGCACATGTACAACGATCAGTGATTTTAAGTAATAAAGAGAACTGGCACTTGAGAATTTATCCAGGCAGGCAGCCAGCACTGAGATTTTTAGTTTGCCTGTTTAAATTCATTTGAGAGACAGCTTTCAGCTGGGGCTTAGCAATTGGTTTCTTCTCTTTTCACTAGTAGCTCTCTTCTTGCCAGTGCCTTTTGGTTTTTGGCTTTGACATGACTATACAAGAGATACTGACTTTCTAACCTGAGGTGTATTGGAAAGCATGCTTCCATAGAAAATTTTGATTTAACACATTAAACTCTTACTGTGAATTATCAAATTTATTTGTTAGAATAATTTTGGGTATATGTTAGAATCGGAATGACCGAAATGTCTGCAAAGAATGTAACTCTTTTGGTTTCACAAAGGAAAACTGGCTTGTCCTTAGAACTTAGGAAATGTTACATTTTGTTGATGTTGGGTGCAGTCTTAGATCTTGCAGGATCAGACCCTAAATTTAAGAGAAGCAACTGTAGTTCTTTTCCTACTAAAAATCTACCATTGTTGTCCATAACATGGACAGCATTGCTGCCTAGCAAGGATTTGTTCCCCTCTGAAATAAAAGAAAAACACATTTATATTTAAATATTTTATGTAAAACATTTCAACTTCATTTTCATTTTGATTGTAACAGGCACAGAAAATTATTTCAGGTAAAGAAGTAACAAAGAAGAGTACAGATTCAAAACCCAAGGTATTTCTGCTTTTGAAAACTACTACTTATGAGGGCTTCTAGTCCTCAGTTTCTGTGCTTGCTAAAATTCAAAAGAATTTGCATTTGGACACACATTTCTCTACATAGAGAACTTTTTGTTTTCTCGTAGTTCATTTTCCCACATCTGTATCCTAGAATTGTAGCTGAAAACCCCTGCAAAACATTTATTTTCCTCAAATGTAACAAACCACTCTAGATCAAAGTCATACTCTTTATTTGCTTGCCTTTGTGTACCCTTTGGTATAAGGCTGTGAGAGTCAGTATTTTAAAATATCTCCTCATGCACTGGTGTGAGGATTGACTCTTTTGTTATCGAGTAGTGTTAACAATTCATAACCCTCATGAATTCAGCACCATTAAAGATCAAGTCTGGATGTTTTGTCCTATCTGAGAGCTTGAAGCCCAGACTGTACAAAGGGTTGATGTTTAGCTGCAGCACTTTGTGTGCTATCCATTATTTAAATTGTGTTCAGTGAAATTTGTTTAGGGGGAAAAAAGGCAATTGGGAGAAAATACCACTTTGAAGTCCAGTACTTTATGGAGAGATAAATTGTTGTAAAAGGCTCCTGGGCTGGTGCAATTTGTAGACTATTAACTAACAAAATTCCCTGTAAGTGAAGAAACATGAAGAGTATAGTGTAGGGCAAATAAAGAACCAACCAGTGTGCTACCAAGCTGAAGTTGTTTTTTTAAACCTTTTTCCAGGTTTTGCCATCTGCACAAAAGGCTGTAATTCAAAGCAGGCAAGACTCTGCAAAGAAAATCCCTCTCCCAGAGCACTGTAAGCTCTGCTTCAATGCACTTCACAAGGCAATTGATGTGTTTACCAACAGTCTGAGCAACAACCAGCCACCCGAAGTCTTCATATCCCACAGCAAATTGATCATTATGGTGGGACAGAAGTTAGTGGATTCTCTCTGCCAGGAAACCCAGGAAAGAGACGCTCGGAACGACGTTCTCCACAGCAGCAGCCGCTTTTGCAGCGTCCTCAAGAATCTGGCCATGGCCACCAAAACTGCTGCATTACAATATCCCAACGCAGATGCCATGAGGGAACTTCAGGACCAAATTGAGGAGCTGGCTAAGTACACACAGCAGTTCAGGGCAATGATGGAATGAAAGACACTTCCATGGTTTTACAAATTCTCCATTGTTGTTGCTCTTCTGGCACGTGGCAGCCAAGGGGGACAAATGCAGCTCAATGCCACCAACTTTCAGTCACCTCTAAGAACTCCTGCCAGGCAGTTCCCTGGGTCCTGGTGCACCTTTAGCAGGTGAAGATCCACATAAAAGCAGATGAAGAAGAGGATTCGTAGAATTAAATCTGTACTTTCTTCTCTATTGTTCAGATCCTGCTTGGAAATGTCACCTTCTTAGTGGCTGGGCAGGAAAGTTTGCTGTGTATTAGAGAAAAATAATTTTATTATCTGGCTGATATCTTATTTTTTAATTTCTATATAGGTCAGATCAATATATTTTCCTCTTTTTTTTTTCTATTCAAGTATGTGAAGTGTCTCTTTAAATTTTGCCACACAATGTTCTCTAACTTATGATATCCCATCATCAGTGGTTTCCTGAGGACTTTGCTTAGAATTTGTAATTACAGGGTTTTTTTAAATTGTGATTTTGATATACAAATGTGATGAATGTATTGCAGGACAAAACCTGATGGGTATTAGGTGTAGCCCAGATTGTTAAAGGGAAATGCTCCAGCTGGTATCTGAGCCCAGGAAAACTGACTTGGAGGTGTTGCTCTGTGTAGCTCATAAACTTTGTCCCCAAATTGGCTGGATCTGAAATACAGCAATGAAGGCCCTGTACCCATGCAGGTTGATTGTTTGTACACCTGTGCTGTTTGTATTTGTCCTAATTAATTTATTTTAAAGTTTTTATGTGAAATGTCAAAGTCTGGACTTTCTTGGCAATGTTGTACCTGTGTCTTTGCCCTGAAAATGGACAATTACTCCTTCCTTGCACTGCACCAGTGCCTGTGCTCCACGGGGCTGTGGAAAACCAGCTCCCTCATCTTCCTCCCAGCTTTATTCTCCCTGGGCAGCACCACGTTTTGTACCGTTATTTAATGTGTAAATAGGACTGTTCACACGGCTGAACGCAGCCACTGCCTCACCTTGTCTCTGTACGGTTTGTATTAAACTCGCTCCTGGCATGAACTGAGTGTCCATAACCTGCCATCGGGGACACCTCCTAGGGCCAGAACCCCCAGAGGGGGCGTCCCGGGGGGTTCCGCACCCAGGAGGGGGGTCCAGCCCCTCCGGGGGGGGTGGGGGGGCTCCGGGCGGGCGAGGCCCTGCGGCCGCCAGGGAGCGCTGCGGATCCTCCAGCCCGGGAGCTGCAGCCGCGCCCCCAGCCGGCTGGTTGCTATGAAGCAGCGGTGACGTCATCACGGCGCGCCGGAAGTGCTTCCGTCCCCCGGAAGTCTGTGGGGGAGGACCCGGAAGTGTGCTGCGGGGAACAAGATGGGATGCGATGGAGGCACTATCCCCAAGCGGCATGAGCTGGTCAAGGGGCCCCGCAAAGTCGAGAAGGTGGGAGGGGGATGCGTGAGAGCGGCGGGGAGCGCGGGAGGGGCTGTCGGACCGGCTCTGAGAGCCTGGGCCCTGGCCCCGCGGAGGCCTGGTCGGTGTTGTCGTCCCGTGGGGCCTGCGAGCCGGGACTCCAGAGTGAGCCCTGCGGGGACCGCCTCGGGGTTGCTGTGTCTGCGGCGCTAGTGGCAGCTACAGTGGAGATCCCTTTGTTTTCTGGAGGGTTTTTTGGACATGAGTCATTCCGCTGAACGCGTGGGGTTTAGGGGCCTCCTTCCCTTTGGGGAATGGTATCTGCTGGTAGCACCTTTGGGAGATTGTTCAATAGTGTGACCAGACCGTTGGTGCTGATGAACGTGACCATTTCTGCATTCCATCTGCCTGCATTCTGAGTGTTGCTTGGGCTCTCTTTTTAAGATGTTTTAGGATAATGGGTATACAGTGTCATCACGTGTGTGGAAGGTGGGTAAAGATCAGGAAAAATCTCACAGCAAGTGGCAGAAGACTTGAGCAAATCACACTTGCTGATGTAACTAAATAAAATCCATTTCCTCCCCACACCTGAATATTGGAGTAGCTGTGAGGCCATTAGCTTTATGGCCTAACATGCCATAAAATTCATGTGTTTAGTCTGGAGGTTCAGGTAGCATTCTGGCATCCCCAGATTTGCTTTTCCTGTTATCTTGTTCCTTACAGGGAGTGGAAGTAGTAGTTGACACAAGCAAGGGTGAGATGTAGAACTAGAGAGAAGAGGGTAGTGGAGAACATGTGAAGAGGAAAAGTAATAAAGAGGGAAGGGGACAAGTGGAAGTGGAGAAAATAAGAGAACTTAGTTAGAGTTTGGAAAATAGGTCCCAAAGCCATGATGCAAAAATTTGTTCAATAAATAGAAATGGCCCCTCCAACTGATACTGAATTTTAGCTAAAAGTGTTGCTAAAGTTGTTTTACAGATTAACTTCAAGTGCAGAGAGTAGGTCTGGTAAGCCACGTGGGGATTTGATTAGTGCTTCAAGTGTTACTTGATTTTTTGTGAAAGTAATTTGCAAATATAAAAGCTTTTTTAAAATAATAAGTATTTTTTTCCTTCAGGTTGACAAAAATGCTGAATTGGTGGCAAGATGGAACTACTGTGCCCTGAGCCAGGAGAAGTTGTGCCGGCCAATTGTAGCCTGTGAGTTGGGCAGGTATGAATGTTCCCAAGTAGACCACTATATTAAAAGATGCTAATTTATAAATAAAAGAATTTAAGAATAAAATATGATTGCTAACAATTGTATGTTACAGGTTGTATAATAAGGATGCTGTCATTGAATTTTTGTTGGACAAGTCACCTGATAAAACTCCCATGGAAGCTGCATCACACATCAGGAGCATTAAGGTAAACACATTGTGTCTAATATTAAAAAGTGCCATGAAAGTTAAAACATGCTACAAAACCTCAGTCTTCTTGTGTTCTCCCTCTATAAGTCTGTGATTCTTTATACTAAAAGCATTAAAAATAGTAAACTACAATAAAAAAGTATTACAGAATGTTGTCATGGCTCAAAAATCATTGGGAAACAGCTCAATGCTTGCTGGTTTTATTTTTATGTTTTATTTTGCTGATTACATTTTTATTTTTCAGAATGTGATAGAACTGAAACTCTCAGAGAATCCAGCTTGGAGTGGTGATAAAGAGAGTATAAAAGGTGACAAGTACGATGACAACCAGTCTGCCCGCTTCATATGCCCTGTGGTGGGCTTGGAAATGAATGGCAGGCACAGGTCAGTATTTGAGTTTCTGGATTTTGCTTTTAGAAGTGAGTACTATGCTGAACTGAAGAGCAGTAAAAACATTTGAATCCATAATGTTGCAAATCTTGTGCTTACTCAAGTCTTTGTGGGGAATGTTTGTCCTCCTGTCAGGAGGGAGGCACTTGGTTAACTGCAGGAGTTAGTAAAGAGGAGGTTGGCTGGGTCGTGGTAGCCCCTGGCAGTGTTGGTGCTGTGTTAAATCAGCACTGCACATACCTCTTTTAGATGTGTGGCTTCTTAAAAACAATTTTATGTCTTGTCTTCTTTATTTTGAAGGTTTTGCTTCTTGAGGAACTGTGGCTGCGTGTTCTCTGAGCGGGCCCTCAAAGAAATCAAATCAGAAGTTTGTCACAAGGTGAGTTTTTCTTCAGCTTTAGTGGCAGTGAGGTCACATCTGACCTCCAGATAGATATGTAGGTATAGGTATATATATGTGTGTATATACATATACAATTGCATTCACATCCACTCTTGTAAAGTGGACAAGTTCTTTATCTGAATATGCAAATTGAAATGGAACTTCTGGAATGGAATTTCTGTTGTATGATGGCCTGAAGTAACTCTATGTGGCCTTTTAAAAATGTGGTTTTAAGTAGTTGTAAAAACGAATAACTGTTTTTGTTCTCAGAAACAGATTGATTTTGCAATAACTACTTGAGAAATTTTTTTTTTCAAATACTTGGTTATATTTTCAGTTTGAAAAAGGATGATTGGTTTTGGTTTGAGGTTTTGGGTATTTGGTTTGGTTGTCAGGGTTGTTTTGTTGGTGGTTTCTTTTTTCTGAATGCATGTGGTTTGTGTTTTGTCAGTGTCCATTCTGTGTTTAAACTGATTACATTTTCAGGTTATGTTTTGATCCCTCTGTTTTTAAAGGACATTTGCTCTTGCCTTTTTTCTTTTTCTATTTTTTTTTCTTTTTTGTAATTCTTCATAGAATTTTCAGCAATTACACAAATTGCTGCAGAAAATACTGCACTTCATTGTACAGTGCTGGTTTGATCTCATTGTATAGGTTTCTTTGTAGCTGAGAGCAATGATTAAAGCTGCAAATACTCTTTTTTTTCATATCACTACCTTTATTATCACTGAGATTTGTGGTGATATTTGCTACATTTAGGCAGTTATTTTTCAGCAAACACCCTGATATTTGATAAAACACACAATATATTTGTTTTAAACAAAACCAGTGAAGGAAAAACTTTCTCTGAGTTATTGCAGATGGTGTGGAATGTGGTTGGGTTTAGCCTCATGTTGCTGCATTCAGTGCTCGTTTGGCTTCACTTTCCTGTTGGCAGATACTCATTTATTTTTAATGAGGTCTTTTGTTTGCATCTAAACTTCTGTTGATAGGTGGATGTAACTTGATTATTAAATGCAGGAATGAGATGGTTTGTCCATGGTTTGGCCAATTTGATAATCTTATAAAAACTGTATGGATCCCACATGTTTTCTAGATATTTTTGTTTAATAATCAGTACTTAGCATAGCCTCATGTTTCATGCAGCTGTTCTCACACACATGTCAATCCTTCACAGTATTCAGGATAATGCTTCTAGAAATGATGAAATTGATAGAATACAGTCTGTTACCTTTTCATTTTTGGATTTTGGTGCACAAAGACAATGGTGACCAGCTGGGAGAAAGTGTTTTAGTTCCCATTTCCTTTGATTAAGGTCAGAGAGTGATTTGATACAGCTTTGGGTATAGGTCAGTGATGTTCTCATTCTGCATTCAGAATCAAGAAGGGGACCAGAACTTTTCTCAGTAGGATCATGGGGGGTTGATGGTAGCTAACAGTTTGTTTATATCCAAACCACTCATTAGCAGCATTTCCCCCAGCACATTCTATCTTTATGCAGCAGTGGGGCACATAATAAAATGAACAAGAACTAATGAAGAAGAAAAAACCAAAGTGATGTGTACTGTGCATATGCTAGGATTAGAAATATTTTATTAATAAATAGAATCCTCTTCTGATATGTGCTCTTTTCAAAACACACCAAAAAATGTAAGTACAAAATGTTTGAATGTTGTGGCTTGCCATATGTACGTTTCTACTGGTGCCAACTGCTGCATTTTAAGAATTACAATATGTTTTTCTGAACCAGAATCCAACCTATGAGATCCAAGTGGACCACAACATTTGTTTTTCTTCATGTTCTTGCCACGTATCTGCCAGGAAGTGCTGAGATGCCCAGCCCTGGGTGCCCCCCCACATCTATGTGTGGGGAGGTGGTGTTATGTGGTTTCAGAGGGTGACAAGATGAGAGTGGCTCAGAAAGAATAATCCTCTATTTGGTTGTTCACTCAGTGTATTCAGTCTCTCTTTCCAGCAGAATCTGCATTTATAGCATGGGTGTAAACTGGACAAGTGTCAGTGTAGAAGCTGGGTGTGGCAGTTCTCTTCCCCACTGCTGTGAAATTCAAGAAAGCTCTTTCAAAACAAGCTAATCTTGGGTGTTCATTTCACCTGTGAGCCTGCAGAGCACTCTTGATAGTCTGCTGAATTGTAAACAGCCAGGGTTTCCCAAAGGCCTTTGTCAAGCACGTGCTGTAACGATGCAGTGAGAACATTCTCCAGAGAACACAGATACCAGCAGCCTGAGCAGCAGTTCTGCAGCCCTCACCTTCATGCTCATACGCTTTAAACCAGATCATTTGAACTGGATAATGAACGTATATTTACATGCTGCAAGATGCATATCATGAGATGCTGAGCTTCATTAAACTGTAGGAAGTTACTTTCCTGTGCTCAGAGCAGAAGGTTGCTTCCTCTCCAGGCCTTCTGGCTTGGCTCCTGGGAATGCTCACCACCTCCTGGGAAGCCCCACAAGTCTTGCTGCTCAGTTTCCTTCTCAGTTTTTTCATTTTCGTGCAAGATAACAGAGCAATCCATTTGTCAAGTGATATGCAGGTCATGAAATAAGTGTTAGGAAATAAGTGAATGCATATGCAGATTTTGTCTGATTCAAGGAAATGGAAAACACCAAGGTGAAGAATTCAGCATTCCTTGATTTCTCAACAGCACTTGGTGCAGTACTAGATTTGGAAGGCTTTATAGAGTTTAGGTGAAGGAGGATGAAGCAGTCTCTGTCAGAGTTCTCTTTCAAAAAACCATTTTGTCCCAAGAGAAAGTTTGCATAAAGAGCTGACAATATTAAAAACGTGTTTATCTGCTTTTACAGGAATTGTTAAAAAGACTGTATTGGTACTAGGGAAGGGCACAAGAGTTTGAGAGGGAACTGTCATGGATGGAGGAGTTTTAGTAAGGCAGCTGTAATTAATGTGTGAGGCCTTTCTCTAAGTGACTTGGAAGTAAACTGTCCTTTCCTGCTTGACATCTGAAGTAGCAATATACTGAAAGATTCAAGTCAAAAAGTAGCATTAAAATGTGAAAACTCTAAGGCAGACAGACACTGTAGCAGTGTGGAGAGAGAGAGATTGTCTCTTACTGCCTGAGTGGTAAATGCTTTGAAAGGTCTTGCCAAGAGCAATGAGAATTTTTTAGTGGAGGTTTATGTTGGAGCTTGTTAGTGCTTGAGACAAATTTTGTAGGTTCTAACTATTTAGACTGAAGAGTTGAAAAAGAGCTTTGTCTATAAAAGAGCAACTTATGAGTGCAAATAAAACTTATAATACCTTATTACAAAGAAGTGTATCTTGTTTGAGCCATATTTTTGAGGGCTTTGTACAGTAAGAAAAGCAGATTCAATCAGTACTAAGTCATGTGCTGAAAAGTGCAGGATAGGACTTGCAGTCAGTAGGAGGAGAAACAACTTTGGTTCCAGATCATGGAGTTTAGTGGTGTGCATTCTGGAGCAGAAGCCCTGAAGATCAGGAGTTTTCTGCTGTCTCCCATTCCCCGTTCCTCAGGAAGAATTTTATGTGATATGGAAATTGTCAGTTTAAAATTTGCACTTCTGAATAGGATGTTCTCACCTATTGTTGTTTAATTCTCCAGCAGACTACTAAAATTAAAAGAATAATCAGGACATTCTACTCACTCCTAGTATTTGATGGGATCTTGAAGATTGTAAGTTAGTGCTACTCTGTGTTGGTCTGTAGGTTTTGTTGGAGCTCAAAACGATTAAATGTTTTGGAACTTACTGTTCTAACTGGCTTCCTCATTCTTGCATGGTCAATATCTGGTGTCAGCTTTTCTGGAATTTGATAAAGATCATGCTTTTAGAAATGATGAAATAGAAGAATTACCTAACAGTGTATAGCATCTATTTAACATCACTTTTCGGGGATTGAAAAAGGCACTACTACCAATTTTTGATGTTGAGTCTCTAAGAAGTTGTTATTGGTGTAACAGTATGCTAGAGGCAGTCTGCAGACAGGGTAAGGTCATTGCATATGTGCTGGAAGTCCTCCTGGGAGCTCAGAGAGTCACTCTGGAAGTTAAGGACAAGATTACATTTTAAAATGTAATCTCTTATATCACTTCAAAATTTATTTTGCAATTGTTTTCAGAGTCAACAGACTCTGATACACACTTGAAATAGTACCCTAACTATTAAAGCCTGTGGCCTATAAAACACTTAATCAAATGTTTAACTTAGATATAGAGCTATTGAACATGTGCCTCAGGCTTTTGGAAACAGGAATGACGCCTCCTTCTTTCAGATAGAGAGTTAATGTGTGTGCAGGGTTACAGAGCAGCTTCAGCAAGGTCACATTGACACTTCTGGTGACTGCTGATCTAAGAGCATGTAATTAGTTAACATGGGTTACTGAGATCTAAAAGTTGTGATCAGTAATTAATGTTTTCTGTATATGTTTAAATCCTCTCAGCTTTCACAGTTTTCTTACTTAATCTCTTTGTTGTTAGAAGTAAAAAAATCTGTTGAGAATATCATGAGGCTGTGGTCACTCAAAGTAATAAGGAGAATACTGTTTCATGGTGATTGAAAATAGTGTGGTCTAAGTATGATTTTCCTGGGGCTTTCTATATGTAAAATTTTGTTTAAAATATGCTATCCATTTTTAGGAAGGAGGATCATGCTCCAGTGATTTTCCCAGACTGACATGAGTAAAATCATACCTAAATTATATTTTAAGAGCACTTTTTGTGCAGATTGTTCTGGTGTTTTTTTTCCCAGTTTGACTGGTTCAGTTTGTGCAAAACAAGCTGATGTCATATAGTGCCTTGCTGGTGAATTTGTCCTTTTAATCCAACTCAGAAGTGATACACAGTAATTGTTCTGTGGGCTGGTGAAAGCCAGATACTGGATTTGCTGTGATGACGGCAACGAACGTTCCATTCACATTTTAAAAGCCAAGATGGAGTGGATAAATGCTGGCAGTGCCTTCCAGTGGATTGGGTGTGGTTTGGAGAGAAATTAATTATGAATATTGCTATGATTAATACATGCCAGAGACCCATTAGCTTCAGTACTGGTTGTCAGAGGAACTCTGAGCAAGCTCAGTGTGAACATGCTGCATGGCTTTTTATGTTATTTTTTTTCTTTATTTATTTACCTCCGTTAAAAAAGTATCTCCAACCATATTTAGCCACAAGATAAATCCTGGATTATACAGAAACTGAGTACAGGCCTTTGGGCTGAGTTTGTACGTTCCTGTAAATAAATAGGGACCAGATGGTGTTTCTTCAGGTTAAAGTTCATTTGAAAGAAGTTACGTTTCCAAGAAAGTCATGTGGGAAAATGAGCAGTACAGTTCCAGGAACCTGGGAAGAAGTTTGTAGTAAGAAACTTTCATGTTCTATTGTGGGATCATTTGTTGATTCATTAGAATTTCATTTTTTTAAAATGCTTCATCTATAGGTCAGTTTTCCTGTAAAAAATGAGCAATATTTTGGGTGCAGACTGAAGCTTATGTCTAAATGGCTTGTAGACATTTATTTCTAATCAAGTCATCTTAGAAGTAACAAGATGTATTTTACTAGTTCCCATCAGAGTTCATGCAAAATAATTGGGAGTTTATTTGGATTTACTGGAATGAAATTTTCATCTGCATTCTTGCCAAAACAATTCTAAATGAGGATGAACAGTTTGAAATGGCATCTCTCAGACTTTGCCTAGTCTCTTTCCTTCAATAGCACCTAACTAAAGACCTCTGGAGACAGGGTGTAGAGCTGGTCTGGTCATACATTTGATCCCATGGAAAAGTTGTTGCATTGTGTGGAAGACCACCACCAATATCCTCTCTGTTTCCTTATTTCCCCCAGTCTTCTTGGTTGCACAAGTGAAAGAATTAATTTAAGAGTCCTGAAGAGGAAAGAGCAACTGGAAAAGGGCTGGATCCTTGTTGTTTTTTTATTACTGTTCCCTGCTCTTGCCTGTGTGCTGTGGTGAAAGCCACTTCCTTACTATAGACCAGCAAGTGTTGTGTGTCTGCACAGGGTTTGGGAACTGAGATGCTTGTCCTGCTTGCTGCCGTTACCTCAAATTGCTGCAGATTGTTGCAAGGTTCATGGAAGTTTTGTTTTCCTCCGTGGCTTTTCACTCAGTTTTCATTTTGTTCCTTGCCCTCAAATTTCCCATGTCTCTTTGCCCAGAAGTCCTGCAGAGACTCAGAAACAGGGACTTAGAGGTAAATGTGCATTACAGGCTCAGCCTTTTCATTAGGAGCAAAGCCTGAGTAGTGCAAGAGGGATGTTGCCATGCTACAAAATGAAATTAGAGATGCAGCTGGCCCAGAAGGAAAAAAAAAAAACAGAACAAAAAAAATCCCAAGCCAGTGAAATGGACTGTCTGAAATCAGTTGTCACTTGCTTATCTACAAGGTCTGACATTTTAGTGTGAAATTCATTATTCAAAATAATCTATTTCATAAGACAGAGTAGACATGGCTTTAATTTGTGCTCTTCATATTTTATCTTTGTTTAGTCATTGCTTTCATTTTATTATTTTCATACCGGTTTCTTTTTCTTGGCTGCAGACATGAGGAATGTGTAGTTTTCCAGTTAAATAAGTCACTTCAACTGTTATGACCTTCCCCCCTATCTTTAGTAAGTTACAGATTTAGACATGTCTAAGAGAACTAACCCATTAGCAGTGATGGCTCTTTATTTTACTATAATAAATAAAAACTGTTTATTTGACTGGCAGGCAGGTATTACAGTGTTGTGCTTACCCCCACGCTGTAGTACAGAGGTGAAGTCTATGGCTAAGAAGGTTAATGGTTTCTGTCAGTACTTTGAACACTTGTTTAGCTGTTCAGCTCAAACATCCAGCCTCATGTTGAAGTGATTCTCCTCCTGGAACCGCCAGTGCTCCTCGATGGGCACCTCTGCCTGGCGCAGCACCCTGAGCCTGTGGTGCCTCTCCAGGCACTCCATAACTAGTGGGTATGTTGCAGGCTCAAATTTGTTGGCAAACAAATGAGGTGACTCAATAATCCACTGCAAATCCCCCAGTCCGTAGACACAAATATCTCTGATGTAATGACCTGCAAAGACAAATTGAGGGTATCTGAAAGCTGCAGAAAGCTCAACAGAATCATTAAAAAAAAAAAAAAAAGTTTCACTTGATAGTGTTACTAATAAAAATTACATTTTAATTTCACTTAAAGCATCATTGAAATATATCTGGAGGATAATGTTAGATTTGAAACATAAAGGCAAGGGTTTGGTTTTGTATTTTACACTAATGGATACATGTTACCTCCAGCTGCTCATTGACATGTTGCTTGGCTTAA
Source organism: Brachypteracias leptosomus (assembly GCA_013401335.1). Lineage (NCBI taxonomy): Eukaryota > Metazoa > Chordata > Aves > Coraciiformes > Brachypteraciidae > Brachypteracias > Brachypteracias leptosomus. The sequence goes on from VYZX01011670.1 coordinate 293,321, forward strand.
TGTTGTGTCTTGTCTTTGGGCTTGCTGAAATTCTGATTTCTTGCTTCTATGTGGATACCTGTTCAATCACGTGGTACTTCACTGTGCTGAACTCAGACAATTATTTTTTTTATGCTTTCCATGTGGTCCACACAATTCTCCTTTCTCATTATTAATCAAATTGAAGAGCTTTAACCCAGTGCTGATGACAGTATCTTGACAAATAAGCAAGTCAAGTAAACCCCCTACATTTCCCTGAAAACTGACCAGTCAAGTTAACCCACTGGTAATTGGAGGTTGAAAGAACAGTTGTCAGTGTATGGATCCTGTGACAGTCTTTGCAAGAATCTATCAGAAGCTATTTAGATTGGATACAGTGGGGTAATTTAGTAGGGTGGCTTGCTGGTTTATCTGATACTTCCCAAAAAAATATCTATGACCACTGAGGTACATTTAATAGCTAGTTTAAAGCAGAATATGTAACTTGCAATGAATGCTAGTCAGTGAATGAAACTTGAGTTGATGAGCAAAATTCCCCTCACCTTTGCAGCCTTTGTGGGCGGTGCCTTCTTGATCTTTCCATTTGATGGCTCGTATGTTTCCTTCCCAGTCTGCCTTGGGTGTAGCCCCTGGAGCATCTTTAAAAACATAAAGTTCTAATAAGATTTCTTTCTACCTATAACAGGGAAAATTTTCACTGCTGAAGTCTTGTAAAATGTAGCCACGTTAAGTATTTATTTACAGATATCTACATCATAAGGACAGACATTGTTTCCAGTTTTATTGCCCTTTTTATTCCTTGAGAGCATGAGCTTTCATGTAGCAAAAAAATCTACTCTTATTTTAATCAGCGTTTTCCTAGTCTTGTAGCTAATGGTCTGCACCATAAGTAGTATTTTTCTGGAACCAAGCTTTGTTTCTCAGCCATCAGGAGATGTGACTTTTTAAAAGAGCAGCATCCAGGCTGAAGAAATTACCATATTTATGCAATGCAGCTCAGTTAGGTAACGTTGTTGAGCTCTGAATTGGAGCTCACTAGATCTCTGTGTCAGACCTTGCAGTGCTGTTGGTGCAGGGGTTACTCAGAGTAGAAATAACATACATCTTACCATTCAAACGGTTCAGGGTGACCCAGTAGTGTTCATCCGGGCTGTACGTGTCTCTTGACCATTCAAGCAAATCTTTTGCACGTGGATCAGTCAATGTAAACTCTACAAATTCTTTAGTGAGTATGTAATAGGCACTACCAAAATATATTGTCAAATTATGTGGAGGTTTAGCCTTTATATTCTTTGTTGGATACACGTATGACACTCCGGAGCGTACGTACTCTCTGTAGCTGACCTGTGTCCTGTGTTTCAAGTGAAGTGGTTGGACTACCCCAGGAGTCATATTTTTACCATTCCATTTACTTTTGATGTATTTTATAATGTCTTTGTTTGTTTTAATGGGATAATCTTGACCACATAGATTAATGACATAATTCCACTGAATTTTGGAATGAACTAGATCTCTCATGCAATTAATATCAGCTTGTAATCTTGAAAATCCTGCATAAACAACATTTTCTCTTTTTGAGGAAATAAAAATATTTTCAAAGCAATTAACAATGTTTTGCACAGCAGCTTTATAATCTTTTGGTGACTTTTCATCGACGTGTATGCAGTAAATATTCTGAGGCATATAAATAGCTCTCAGCAGCTTTACAAACATTTCCAGCTCCTTGTGAATTGTGATAATGTAGGCCAGGGAGAAATTTCCTTCCTCATCTGACAGCGGTCTTGTGATAAAATGCAGAGTCTTCAAAACCATGGAGCAGTTGCACGAAGTCTGAATGCAGCTGAGTGTTTTGGGGTGGTAGGTGTTCTGACAAAGGTTTCCAATTTTAAAGGCAGCAGTTTTC
>VYZX01011670.1:317220-347624 GCA_013401335.1 Brachypteracias leptosomus
TGGCAGGCAGAAGGAAACCATGCTTTGGTCTTTGGGCTCTATATGCCTTAGGTGAATATACAGATTTTTTTTGTTTGTTTAGTGGAGACTTGCATTACAGGCAGGTACAGTACTTGCAAATATCTCAGCAGGCCTCTAGCATTTCATTCTTAAGTTCTGGTGGTTTTGTGCAATGCTGCCTTGACTTGCTGCACCAGATGNGCTTTTTCTTGTAAATCCCCCCATAATAACAAAGATAGAAGCACTCTGAAAAGCAGTTTTCCACGTTTGCTGAAGGACACCAGGAGAGCCAGGTTTGCTTTGGGAATAGTAACCCTCTGCCACCACCTTCTGGCTCAGCTTTGCAGCAACATGGGCTATGGCTTTTTTTTTTTTTAACTCAAGCTTTAAACATGCTTGACAAGCACGAGTTCTTCTAGTTTTTATAACACATTTAAATATATTTATTTTCTTTGAGTTTGTGTATCTTTCTTGAAATCCATACACCATTCTGGATGTGTAGAGTCATCTTTTGTGATAGCACCACCCATGACTGTTTTAGTACATCTTTCTTTTTCAGCATGGCATTTCTATAATCAAAGTCAGCAATAGGATTCATGTTGCTGCTGTTTGAGGGGGTTTTTCTGTGATTTTTAATCAGGACAAATATAAATTAACTTGGAAAATCTGGTTAATTTAAATTAACTATTTGCATCTTTTCTTCCCAAGAAGTCCTGATACAAAGGGCCCAGTTATTGAAAGTTACCCAGGAGGGATTTTTTTTATTAACTAAATAAAATGAGATGCAGGATTATTTTGTTGGGGTTTTTTTAATTGAAAAATGTCTTTATTGATTACAGTTAAGTGTGTCCTGTTTAATGTTGTGCATTTCACTGTCCTGCCTTGTAGGTTCAGTATCAGGTTACCTTAATGATGATATAACACACACACCCCCCTGCAAAGTATACAAACCAAAATACCATCTCCAGACAGTTTGGTTTTGACCTGCACAATTTTCTTTGGGAACTTGTTCCCAAGGTTGTTATTTTTCCATATAGTACTAATACCTAAAGTGTGGATCAGTGTTGTGGAAGGAAGAGCTCCATTGTGTAAGATATAAAAATGTAGTAAATTAAATTGTGTCTATCAAATGGAAGTTGGGAATTGGATATCCTTTCAGCACATTACCAGATTTCTGCTTGTGTTGTTTCAGAAGTCCAAGAAATCCAAGTCAGCAGAATCAGCTTCCCAGCAAGATACCACTGAAGGTAACATCACAGCTACAGATTCTGTGTAGCCTTCCGAGTCATGAAGCAGAGTCACCATTTCACTTTTTTTTTTCTTTCACAGATTGTCCAGGTCCATCAAAAGCTAAGAATAAAAAGGATTGTGTCGATTCCAGCTCTGGGGAGAAGAGGCAGATTATCTTCACCAAAAGTTCAGGTTGGTCTTTGTTCTTTAATCTGTATGTGAAAAATGTGAACAAATAGCTCTGCTTTAAAAAACGTTGGAGGAGAGATCCTTCTCTGGCTGTTCTGTACCATGGTTTTCAGAAGCTGCCCTCTCACTCCCTGGTTTGTTTTTTTTTAATCTTTCTCAGTGAAAGGTCAAGTCCTTTTTTTTTTTCTAGGGAGCCATAATGTCACGGCTCCATGGTTCACTTTTTCAGAGAACCTCCCCCTTTCACTAGTCTGTCCTAGAAGGCTGCCTTTCTGAGCTGGAGTAGGAAACTGCTTCATGAACATGCCCAAATCTCCTCATTCATCAGAAACTGCAGTCAATTTAATTTTTTCCTGAAACAGAGCTTTGCTTTACAATCTGCAAATTCTACGAAACTCACTCTACAGAAATTGTGTGAGGGCTTCTCTTTGTTTTTCCCTGTTCTGCCCAGTTTGCCTTTGTCCTATTTGCTGTCCGTTATCTTGTACTCTGAGTAAATAGTCCATGAAGTAGGGACTGGCTTCTTGTTATAATTTTACAAAATACCTACAACAACAGGGTCTCTGCTCACACTTGTGACTGACAAGTGCTGTAGTAATGCAGGTAACTAATAAAAACAATAAATACTTTTCACCACATTTTCACTGGAAAACAAGCCAGATTTGCTTTTTATGTCGCTCCAGTTTTGCCTTAAGTTGGTGGGAACCAACTTGAATGAATGAGATGAGAGATTCTTATTCACACAGTGACATAGTCAAGGGTTTGGTGTATCTGTTTTATTGGCAAAGAGGTAGTGTGAGGAGAATCAGTGGTTGTTTCTGTGAAATACAGGTGATCAAGAAATCTATTCTGACATTTCATTTCAATTAGGTGTGTTTAAAATATCCCAAGCTGATGACTTGACTTTTAGTCCTTCCTTTTAGCTGTTAATTTGCTGTAAATGTCACTAGGAGCAGTGGAATATAATTTCAGGAGGTACTGATGTACCTACAGCAGTCATGCAGCTGGGAGTAAACCTGGCAGTCCTTCAGTGGGAAGGATGGTGCCCACTATTTAATGTTTACTGTGTTATGTAATGTCTTCAATTCATACTCAGGGTTTTGTACAGAACTCTAAGAATGGGTATGTTTATAAAGCCAGGCTGAGGTTTCTGTATGAAGTATTCAGTTGTGTGCATTACAACCACACAAAAAGTCAGTATGATTTGTTTGAAGAATCCAAGAATAGTTAAATGCTGAACTGTAGATAAACTCTGTAAGAAGCTGAGAGAATTTCCATCAGAAATGTCTCACCTGCCCCCTACTGTCCGTTTCTATAACGGATAGACTTGTAAAAATGTTTCATTCCAGATGATTGTAGTTGCTCTTGGATGTTTAGGAACCTAGTGATTCTAATAATGTTTTATGTATTTTTCTTTTCCAAGAGTGTAAAATAAAAACTACAGCTTTAGAAATGTCAGCTCATTGGTTTATGTTTCTGGCAGCAGTTAGTTCCAGTGACCCACAAGAGATGAAGAGGAGAGAGGGAAAAGAAAGGCAAATCCATGGGCTGAGGAATGCCAGTAGCATAGGAATTAATTTGTGAACATGGCACCCTAAGGTTTCTGGACTTGCAGCACGCATGTTCATTCTTTCACATCCAGTGTTTGGTAATTCTTTCCAGACAACCCTTGGTGGCATTAAAAGCAACATTCTCCGATACAAAAAGGATCTCTATGATGATTTAGAATTGCACATCTAGCTCCTATGGCTACATGCAGAAATCAGTAAAGTGCATTTTCAGACAGGCTCCCTGCTGGCTGTTCAATGCTGCTGTGCCTAAATTAAACTAAATATACAGCTTCTGCAGACTTGTATGTATTCATTTCTTTGCGCAAGAGACTCGGCACAGGCTTTTTAAAATACTGTCCTTCAACTTTGAAGAAGATTAAGTAGCTGTTGAGAAAGAGAGATGGGTTTGTAGCAGTAGATATAATGCACTGAGATGGATGGTATTGGAAACAGAGGGATGAGCATTTTCCTATCCCAAATATAAAATGATGCAGACCATTGTTACTGGTCATGAATGACTTTGCAGAGAATAAAGGGAGGAGATAGATTCCCTGGGGACAGTGTCACAAGTTTAGCTGTTGGCATTTGATAGCTAATTTCTAAACAATACTTCAGGGTGGTGCAATACTTTCACGTTTCTTTCTGAAGACTTGAGTTCAGAGCAGTTTTCCACTTAGAGGAGTAAATGTTGTCAATACTGAATTACAGTGCAAGGGATTTATACAAGAAGGAAAAAATTCCTCTCTCTCCAAGGTTTCTAAATGCATTTTGAGCATAAATTCCAAAAGCTGGGAATATGTTTTCTGTTAGGATTATGTTTACTGTTGAGTACAACCATGGGATATATTTGCAATAGCCCTGGAAAAATGTATATGCTTCATCTCTCTACGCATTATTTTTTAAATACTTTTTTCTGTCTTTATTTAAATACCTTTCTGAGTTGTTAGCTGTTACCCATGCTTCGTTCTGTTCCTTTTTCTCTCTCAGAAAATGGAAATGCATCTGTACCAGGAAAAGTCACTAAGGCTGCTACTACTACGAAGAGATCCATTGCAGACAGTGAGAAGTCTGAGGCATACAAGTCCATTTTTACATCCCACAGCTCAGCAAAACGTTCAAAGGAGGAGTGTTCCAATTGGGTTACTCACACAGCTTACTATTTCTGAGACAGTGAGGAGCCCCTGGTAACATCCACAACTGCTTTCCTTCCCTAAGGCTCTTTCTGTGCAGCTCCAGCACACAGCTCTTGTAACCCGATGTTATCTGCAATTATTCAGCTTATGAGATATAAACTTGTGAATAACTAATGAACTTGTGTTAGTTACAACTTCTGTTGAGTAAGGAATAGATCACCAGAGTCCATGTGGTATCAGGAGACCTCATTCTGAAATGCTGGATTATTTGCTCAAAACTGTTTCTTTCCTTCTCCCAGTTGGATGCTGCCATGCTTGGTGACACCAGCTAGTATCCTCAGGAGTAGGAGTAAGGGTAGGAGGGTCTACCTGCTGTCCTCTTCTATTTATATTTGCTGCAACTGTAATTATAGTTTTCAGTATATTAGTACAGAAATTAAACTTTTTTTAAAACTTTCTGGCAGTAAAAAGAGCAATAATGCTTTTCTTTTGTACCTGTTAACTGGGCCCTCAGTAGAACTAGTGTATGTTTCTTGAGAGTTCTGTTGGTATTTTCAGGTAATTTACATCTTGATTGAATATGTGAAAGCATGATCATGATAATGTTTGTTCAGTATTCTTGTACATACTGTTGTAGCCCATTTTTAGTAACAGGGTGTTCACTTGTAAATCATTATCTATAAAGATGAGCCTGCAATAGTAAGGCTGTTTTTTTCTCAAAAAAAAGTTTTGGGGATTTTCTTTGTGGGTGTGTGTTTCAAAGTTAGAAATGTCAGGTCTGAGCTTTCTTTGTCATAGGATCAGAATAGAGCAGAGGAACAAAAGTATGAGTTTCCTTTTCTGCTGAGACACTGAGGTTCTGGCCACATCCCTGAGGAGCAATTTGCTATTTTTAATTCAGCAGCTTGCATGAAAATAGGAGCATTTCCACAGGGTGAGGGAAAACCAGGTGGTGACAGAACAGGAGCAGGCAGATCTTAACTGGCATTTTTGGGCACCAGTGTCATGTGAGCCCAACCCATTGGTGACTGGTGGCAGGAACCCTGCAAGGCTGGAGTTCCCATTTGGGAATTTTTTCACTTTGCAGGCAACTCAGATGTGCTACTTTGACATCTCTACTACACAGTGGTTTATTTTCTGACACAAAATTCTTAACAGCTAACAACTATTTGATTGTTGCTTGTTACAGGAAGCTGATGAGCATATTATGTCACTCAGTTTTGGTTCTATATTGATGCCTTTTATCCCTGTGACGTTGATATAAATAAAACTTGCTCTTGTCATAAGACCATAACACTTCAATTAAACAGATACACAAGTGCTCATTTTGTCAGTGTTAGAGTAACTTTTTATGGCCTTTCCTTTGGCCCTTTTATTCTTAGGTTTTTTGCAAACACAGGAATCCTTATTAAATGTTAATGTTCCATAGCAGCAAACAGTGGCTGAATCTGTGAATCCAATAATATCTGCCTGAGGGAGGAATAGAAGCTTTGCACCTTCCTCTCCTCCTCTTTTAAAATTAAAATATGCTTTTATAGTCTTGGCACAAACTAGCCAGAATAGAAATGCAGAAAGAAGGAGGCGTTTAAAACCACTGCATGATGTTATGTTGTTACCTTTGTGTGTGAAAATGATTAATTATCCTCATAATTTACTTTTTTAAATGTCCCCATTTATAATTGGCAATAGTTAATTGGAGATTCAAATGCAGTGTTTTTATTTGTGTAGGTGGTCTCCATGATTCAATCATGTTGAATGAAACTGCTGGGATTTTATTATTCTTTTGATAGGTATAATTAAAAATTGGCTTGTTGTAGAATTTATATGGTGGTAAGGATTTTTGTTTTCCAAAGATGTGAATGCATATATATATCTCACATCAAACAGTTCTGAGGTTTACTTGAGCTTCCAGGAAGCCCTCACCCACATTTCATATGTATGTCTAGTAATCAGCTTTGTTCTCCCTGTTCTGTATTCTTTTCATTATTATCCTTTATTATTTCTAAGTTACAGATAATGAAATTACTGCATTAAAAGGTACCCTATCATAGGCCCTTTATTTGCAGTCTGATTCTGTTTTGACAATATGTTAAAGCCCTTTTAGTGTTTTATAGGAGTGCCTTTTTCTTCAATTTAAATTGGTTATAAATCCCAAGGGGAATTAACTTAATGCTTTTGGTTTAGCTCTTACTTTGCTAAAGAATACAAGAAAACTAACATGCAGTTTTGTTTCCCTTTTCTTTATAATATGTTAGGCAAAGTCCCACTCTGCTGAGTTGGTAACAGGCTTTCCTGCTCCTTGGGGCATAACAGGGACTTCTTGTTTTCAATCTGACCTGCTCATCTATTAAAATAAGTTCATGAATACCATGATATGGTTGATGTATAGATTCTTCATCTACACTTGGGTTTATTATCTGGGATTGATGGTTTGTGCTGTGCTACTTTGTTGGGATTGTGTTCTGGAGTTTACCATCCTGACTGTGTGGATGGAGTTCTTAAATTGTTTATGGTTTACAGAAGTGTTGGCAGTGACTGATGAGGTCTTTTCCTTCCCCTTACAAAACGCAGCTGTGAAGGAATGTGATATATTGTTGGCATGTGACGCAATTCATCGCCACAATGTAAAAGAGAGGAGCAAAAAACTGACACTTGTGTTGCTGGCAGGCTGGGGTAGGCACTTGGGGCTGGAACGTTGACTTGGCAAGTTTTAATAGATTCAAGTGAATAGTTTGCTGGAGGATGTTTGCTTTGTTGTGGTTTGCTTTTTGTGGGGGAGGGCAATTTAATTTTCTTTTAACGTAGGTGAATTTCAATATTGGTGAAAGTTGAAGACTGCAGAAGTCTTAGAATCCAAAACCTGTATTTTCTGAGATGCCACATGATTCCCTCACAGCGTTGCATCCATGTGTCTGCTCTGGGGAGTGCACAGAACAGTTAGTTCTGTTTCCATGATGTTCAAGCCTTGGCCTCCCTTCTGAAGAGCTTAAGAAGGATCCAGTTAACATCATTGTATAACGGGGACTTTTTGTGATGTGGAACCTGCCCACTGGAAACTGGACTGAAGTTTGGCAGCTTCCATCACATAGCCCAGTGATCAAATATTGGTCATGAAACCTGGCCTAGATACTCACTAGTGGAAAGGACTGTAAAGCTGCGTGTCCTGGTGCACAGTCCTGTGAACAGTCTGTCTTTCTGCACCCTTGCAGAGCATCCAGTCCTTTCGACCTCTAAAACTGAGAACCTGAGGGTGTTCTCACACTCAGACTCAGTGGAATCAGCCTGGGATCAGTGTTCAATACCACAGCTTTATTCCCCAGTCACCCCAAGTGGTGTTTCATGCTGTTTCATGAGATATCCCACATCTGCCTTGTCCCCAGTGACCCATAACAGCCTCTGCAGCCTCAGAGGCTGTGGAGCAGCAGCAATGCCCTAGAGCAGCTGATGAACCCACATGTGCTCACCGGTGCCTTGTGCTCATCTGGAAAGAGGAACAGAGCTGCTGACACCAGCTTTTTGTCATCATGGAGGACAGTGAACCTTGCTGTGCCTTGAACCTTGCCTAACATCCTGGAGCTGACAAAGGTGGGTTTGGGGTAGATTGCTCTTTCCTGGCTCCTGCACACCACAGTAAAAGGTGACTTCCCTCCTTTACTCCCTAACCTCCAGTACCTCCATTCTTTGTGCTTCTCCTGAGCTCACCGTATTGCCAGTACCAGCACCTCCTTCCCGTGTGTTTTCACTGGTGTTTAGGCTGGAGGTACGTGCTGATCAGCCTGAGCTCTGTGCCCTGTCCCTCTGTAAGGGTGTTGCTGTTGGAGGTCTTGTCTCTCCAAGCCATTTTTATCCACAAGACCTCTAAACCCAGTGTGTCTTCAATGGTTTTATATCTCTGTGAATCTTAATTGAAATTAAATAGTGTTTTACAACATTGCTGGTACAAGTGAGGGTGGAGCAGCCCTGAATATCTAGAAAATTAGACTAAAGTCCTCCAGACAAAAAGCAGCCATTGGGAAGGCAGAGTTAAGGAGGAGGAACATGCAGGATCTGTTCTGAAAAGACTGTAGTTAGTGAATGTTAAGCTTCAGGGGACAGAGTTCATTCTGGAGGGATATGTTAAATATTCTCTGGACTACTTTTTTAGAAGTAATCGTAGAACTCTCTTCTCTCTAATGGGAGTAAAGTTAGAGGGACGTACTGTGGCAAAGGGCCTGTGGTTTGCTGGGATGGTTGGGAGACTTTATTGAAATCTCTCCACTTCCATCTCCAGCTTCCCTGCCATGAGATCATCACATGCCTGTCAAATTGACCAAAAAAAGCTTGAAGTTCCCTTTAAAACACGATGATTGTTAGATTAAAATATTTCTTATTAATGTCCTATTCTTAGCTAAACTGGGTGAACACAATTGCCTTTAAGTGTCCTGGCTCGCTCGCCGTGCAGCCGAGACGCCAGTTGCAGTTGGTGTATTTTGCTCCAGAGTCAGAACTGCAGTGACCCTGCCAAATAGTTTCTTAGTTGCATTTAAAAATAAAAGGGCTGTTTATACATCACAATCCACAGAGGGTCTGAAATCAGTATGTCCTAAGATGAATACAAATCATAGACAAAAAGTGTTTTGTTGGAAGGCTTCACAAGTATGGGACTGATTACTGCGAGACAGGGCAATTTCCTTCTGTAAGATGGAACTGATAGAATTCCTTCCTGACAGCTTCCAGAAATTATAATTGAGTTGGGTTTTTTCTGTGTTTTAAACTTTACCAACATTCAAAATGAGCAAGAGGGATAGCATCCTAATCTGTCTGCAATTGATGGGAATTCTGCCTCTAAACCAGGATTTTAATCTAAATATCCATCCAACTGCCCTGTTACTGTGGAGGTGCTGCAAACAACTTCGTAGCTGAGGTTCTGCCAAGCATTTGACTTCACGTGGATTAAAACATCTCCTACAGGTCAGTGACAGGGTTCAATTTGCAGATTGACCACAGATCTTTTTTGGGGGAAGAACCAATTTCACCGTGATGTGATGTAAAATGAAATTCTCTTTTTTTTTTAAATGTTGCCCTGCCAGCTCTTTGTATCACATCCAGCAGAACACAACCTTTGTGTCATGTTTGTGATGTCTCTAAGAAGTTTTCTTAAAAGTTAAAGTATAACTTGGTGAAAAGCAACCCTTTCCCCTTGCAGAAGCACTGTCAGCCTGCACTAGTACCTCTTCCACTCAGATTTTCCCTTGTTCCTTATTTGCCTCCTTTCTGCTGCCCAGACAGTGCTTTTCTTGGTGCTGTCAGGAGAGGGAATGGGGAATGTTCAGTGTGATGGATGCTCTGGGTTTGCTCTTTGGGGCTGATTTGCATTTGTTGCGCAGCCAAGACAGGCTGCCTGCCCCAGCTGAACTTTCTCCGTCTTCCAGATCATGTCCTGGATTTGATGGCAGTCTGAGTCAGGACAGGCTGATAGCTCATCACTGCACCAATTATTTATTTTGCTCCCTGGTTGGCAGTTTTTAAAGAGCAGAGTTGTATCCACAGTGGAGAACATCAAGATGTTCAATCTCTTTCCATGTTACTGGTAAGAAGGTGTTTCACACTTCCTTGGATGGATGTCCAATCTTTCACTCCCTTCTGTACCACGTAAGTTATTTCCCCAGTGCATGAGGATGTCTTAAGACTTAATTACCACGTTTGGGGAATGGAAGGTGTCCATATCAGGGTAAGTGTAGTTTGTAAACGGAAGACAAGGAAAGTTTTTCCATGGGCTGCCAAAGGCTGCCTTGACTCTGGAAAGAAATAGGTTGTAAGCCTAAAACAGAAACAATTTGACAGTGTAAGTTTTGCTAATAGTCATGAATGTCACATTTTTATGCCATGAGTTTCCTCTTTTTAAATTTTAATTAAAAGTAATTCCAAGGAATCACTCAGCCTCCACTTCTGGGTGATAGATAAGTGGGGTTGGAGGTATTAGCATTGAAAGGGCTGCATTGAACGGGCTGGGTGTAGCTCCCGTCAACTTGCCTACAAAGCTAAAGAAATGCAAAGCAGCTTATTGCTCAATTGTGCTGACTTTAGCAACTAGGTAGGACAAATTAAAAAGAGAAAAAGGGAATATCTAGTCTCAACCTGGGTATTTAATGGGTCCCAAAATGTGCTGAACTCTTTAGTCTAAATGGGCTCTTTAGTGTGGTGTCAAATAAGTTAAAAAGCAAGGGAGCTTTACAAAGCTTCCTTCATTGTTTAAACTTGTTTAACTCATGTTAAGGCTAATGTACATTTATTCAGACTGACAAAGTGCTGAATTTACACAACAGGGATAGTAATAATTAGGTCAGATACTTTTCAAATGGCAGTGGGGGGGGAAATACTTGACTCTTTTATGCTCATGAATGGCAATGACCGAGCACTGGAGACCAGCCCCAATACCTGCACATGCTCCTCTCACCCCCAACGATTCCCCTCCCATGTCCCAGCTCCCAACCTGTCTGTCCCAGCAGCAGCTGCCAGCCAGAATTTGCGTTACATGTTACTTGTGAGAACATGGAGTTCCTAATGTGATTACATATATTTTTAGATAGCCCATAACTGTCCTTTGGAGCTGGGTCTCCCCTGATAGGATCCGAGAGCAATAAATTACACTAACAGATGAAAACTCAGTCATTGAAACTGCATAGTCTGTTCAAGCTTATGAAGTTGACCTCTAATCTTCCTTGGTGTCCCCTGCCCAGTTCTTAGATACTTATTGTAAATATTTCCCTTAACTATCAACATCCCTGCTTCGGAGATGAGAGGAGATGGTGTCCGCATCTTGTACCTTTCTCAGACATACTTGGTGCCGGTTACTCTTAGGACAGATTCCCGGATTAGTTAGTCCATGGAGCTGATCCAGCACAGCAGGATTTGTTTCTCCAAGAACGTTTTTTTCCTGGCTTTCCTAATATTTGAACAAGCACTCTTGTTTAATTCACTGAAACAGAATCTGCTTGCATTTGAATTGTGGTCAGCAGCGGGCATGCTGGGCTGGTTGGATCTCTTAAGCTGTAGCCATTTACTTCCCCATTGAGATTTAAGCTACTCATAGCTCATTTGGTTTGCATGTTTCCCTTCTGTGAGGAATCATTAGGCAGTCTCCAGCACACCCGTCGGACTGGCTGCAGCGGCTGCCGCCAGCTGCGCTGGGCAGGGGCGCTGGGCGCATCCCAGCGCTTAGAACCCAACCGCAGGAAGAGCTGGAATTCGGCTGAATGGGTGAAGATTCAGTGTCACACACCCCAGCTACCTGGGAACCTGCAAATGTGTAATGGGGGTGCGCTCCTGGTGAATGCAGCCTCCAAAGTAGTGGGTGCATAGGTGAATCTGTACATCCCTGGGTGGGAGAGCCGGGGCTGGGGCTGTAAAACCGCCTCGAATCGAAGCACGAGTGGCTGAGCTGAAACCTCAGTAGGTTGGGTCACTAAACTGTACTTATTCCTTAAAACTTTTTTTTTTTCCTCCTCTGGCTTTGAGCCAAAGCATCGCAGCGATGGCAGAGAAGCTGCACTTGGTGCTACTGTCCATGTGGTGGCACCAAGAGCACAGCCCAGAAAGGGGCCGGGGCTCCCCCAGCTCAGGAGGAGAAGCCGGGGAGGACAGAGCCAGCCCAGCCCAGGCTGACATCGCCCCAAAGCTCAACTTCTTCCCTTCTAAACGTCCTTGTTCGCTTTCTCTGCTGCCCAAAGTTTCTGAAACTCCCTAACTGTGCTGTAAGTCATCTCCATTGTTCAAGCTTAATAAATGGCAGTTGATAATGGCAGTATTGCTAAAGCTCTTCTGTCACCTACAGAAACGTGCACTGATCTCCTGGGACTCCATGTAACTGTAAGTAGATGGTGTTGGAGCGTTGCACAGGGTCCAGAGTGCAGAAAGAGCTGCTGCACGGGTCTGGGGAGCACAGGAGTTTACTACAGTGGCTGCCCTGAAGAATCTGTGATCACAGGATAAATCTCGTCTCACTCATCCTTTCCTTCGTTCTCAGCTGTTTTCATACATACCTGGTTTGTATGCACTTAATATCAGGGAATGCATCAAAATTATGATTGGAGAAATACTAATAAAGAGATGGGTTGCAAAAAGGGGGAAAACATCTCCAGAGGGAGAAGGCAGTGGAGAGACAGTGCCTGTCTTTTAATAGGATTAGTCTCAAGTGAAAACAGCATGATTTATTTGACTGTTTAATACACTGATTTTTCAAAGAGAGTTGGTCAGAAAACAGAGGATTTGTTCCACAGAAATTTCCAGTGCTTCAGAGCTTGTTTCCATTCCAGATCAAAATGAAAAGCGCAAACTACTCCCCAAAGTAATGTTCTGTAAAATGTTGATTTGTGATAGCTGAGCTGGGTCCATTGCTTGAGTTGTTCCAGCTATGCTCAAATATTTTCTCTCTTAAAAACAAGCTGCTCGCAGAATTAACATTTAATATATCTTAAATTTGAAATGGAACAAAATACTTGGATCCATCACCCTCTAAAAACACTGCAAAGAGCTGCGTGTTTGGGATCTAAATCCTATTTTCTGGCATCTGTATTACGTTGAAACGTTTTCAGCAGCTCTCCTTGCAGTGTTTAGTGCTCCACATTTCAGTTGGAGAGATCCCCAAGTCAAGTTGCCCATAGTTGGAATTTTAAAAACAAAAGAGGAAAAGAAAAACTTGTCTTCTATTTTAGGGTCTTGCAGTACTGGAAATGCAAACACCACAGAGTGAATATTTAACTACTGCATGAGAATCTAAAAAAAGTGTAAAGCAAATGCAATGCAGCAGTCTCCTTGCCTTGTTCAACTAGAGCAGCATTAAGACATTAAAAATAGATTTACAGATTTCATAATGTGATTGCAACATTCACACAGGTTGGGATTTTTAATTTAACTTTGAACTGGATGATGCAGATTGCATGGAGACCAGAATGGACTATATTCTAATGGGAGAATTTGCCTTATGCAGGATTAACATATCAAAGGCAGAGAAGGATTTTTGGAGAAGATGGCACAATGATCTGCCTTGCTTGCCAGGTCCACATCCTCCTAAAGCTGTTGGCATCAGCGTGTGGTTTCAGACCATTTCAGGCACTAGGGCATCCGGGAGGCACTTGCTCTGCTTTTATCGTGTTCCTTCATGTTGACCACGTGTGATACAATTGGTCATGGCACAATCGGGTAAATTTTGCTTCTATCTTCTCTTGGTGTTAGAGGTCTGAGCAAACAGCCTTCTTCTAAGCCATGGCACAGCACACTCCTGGGAGGACAGCGTGCTCCAGCAGCGTGCTCTGCTGTGCTGGTGGAAGTCACATTGCCACCGAGAGCAGATTGTATTTCTGCTGGGACTGCCCATACCTCTCCTGGCAGTGGTGCTGAGCTTCCATTCCCATCATTGCAGGTTGTTTTGTGTTCACTCAAACTAAAGACTTGATGCAATGCTTGACGTGAACCCTCTAATACTTGAGTACATGTTACCAGTCTGCTTTGGAACTGGGCTTTGGTTGTGATGGTTTAGCAGTGAAGTAGGAGTGTGTGTATTTCTTGGAGGTGAGGAGCACTTGCAGATCCCTTCCAATGTTTGCTCAGGCTGCTTTGGTGGCTCCCAGGAGCTGTGTCCTGCCCCTGCTCTGCAGTGCTTGGGAGGCATTCACTGCTCTGGAAGAGGTGCCGAACAGCCGGGTCACGCTTTGGGAAGTTTGGAGAATTTGCTGTTACCAGGAGAAGCTGGGCTGGGTCTGTGAGAGAGTCCAGCACTCAGCACTGAGTTAGTTTAAAAAAATAATTTAAAAACTAGGAAAAGACTGTGGTTTAGCACTGTTGGCTGGACAAGGGAGTAAAGGTCATCCTCATTTTTCTTCCTTAACAGCTGCCGTCATGCTCTGGCTCGGGTGTAGTTAAAAATGCTAGTCTGAAGAATATTGCTAGAAAAGGAGTTGAAGACAGGTAGGTATTCAAAGAATTTGTATCACTAACAAGGGTAGATAGTTGCAGCACAGATTTTGGAAGTACAGTGGAAAAGGTGAACAGCAGAAAGGACATAGGCAGGTCCTAAGGAACAACTGCCAGTATGATGGAGGGACAACCAGGAAGATTAAATCCTTTGCTCTTCCACTCCAGAAAGATCAGACAAACAACCATCACTTGTACTCAGAAAAGCAGAACCCAGCCCTGAGCCCCCTGCACATGCAAATGTGTCATTTTGAAGGTGCTGTGTCTGTCACACACTATTTTGCACCCCAATAGAAGGACATTAGATGAGATCATAGCACCTGCTTGTAAAGAAAGTATATTCGTTGGCTCAGCCTCTATCCATGTTGTAGCAGTTATGTCTTATTGAGAAAATCCCCCTCTGAGGTTTTTCTCTGATAAAAGGTTCTCTCCAACAGCTGAACTCTGGGGATCACATTAGCTTTTTGTTGGTAGAAGGGGCAGCAGGGTATTTGCAAGTACCAATAGCCCCACATCCCTCTGCACAAAGACCTCACAACCCTCCACTGGTGTGGTAAGCTCTGCTTGCTTTTCTAGGATGGTGGCATTTCGTGATCACAAGGGTTATCCTTGTTCTTCAACAACATCAGAAAAGGGTCCATATGAAAACAACTGAGTGGTGGGATGAACAAAAGGAATTACGAAAACTATATAATTTTGTCTGAGAACTCTGATGCCTTCTGGGAAGTATCATATAATACTCAGCGTGAAATATCCCATCAAACACGGACAGCACACACAAGGAGCAATGTTGAGCAAGACGTTTGACCAGAGCACCGATTATTGATTTCAAAACATCCCAGTTCTATGTGGCCACAACAATCCGAGGCAAAATTGGAGTAGTCAGAGAGAATCAAAGTGGTGCAGACATGCTGCTCACACAATGACTGGTGGAGATCACTTAATGCAGATATGCAACAGCTGCAATGAGTTTCATGCAGAGACATGCCTTTATGTTTAATTTAAGTGTAGACATTGGCACTTGCAGGGGAGGGGAACGCTGTCTGCAAGTCATAGTGAGCCTTCTGCATCTGGAACAAGAACTCCTGTTGAATCATAGCAGCAGTGAAGGAGTGGTGAGCAGCTTCAATGCAGCGACCTGGCTTGAGGAGTGCCTATGAACAGGGCTATCTCCTTACATCTTCAGGAATGAAAAATGTGGTTATTTGTAAGCTTGCCTCGCTGCTGCTGGCGTGATAGTTGTCCTGAGGATAAGGATGCTGTGATTTGCCAGAGCACAAATTAAGCCATTACTTTTACACCTGGCCTTTTTTTAATCCACTGCTGCTTCCCAGCCAGCTATGGCAGCCTCTGGGGTTCATGGGCTATTTCCAAGTGACCTGTGCATAATAACAAAGAAAAATAAACTTTTATTCACTCTCTGGTGATCCCTAGCATCCGCTGGAAAGTGTCTGGAGATCACCAAAGTTACACAGGCTGAGAACTGGCCTCTGTTAGTAGTTAGTCAGATACACCAAAGCCAGCAAATATCTCTGGGATATTTGAACAGTTGTTGTCCGAAGGGCACAAACAATTCTCCAGTGGGGTCATTTTTAACACCAAAATGTTGGATTTTGATGGCACAGCAAAACTGTCAAGAAACAGATTATGACACAAATGGCACTTTGAAAGTCGATGTGGTTTTATGTGATCCCTTTGCCTTGTTTCTTCTAAATCAGAAGTCATCTGGCAGAGGAATGAATCTGGTCTGCCTTCCTGTAATGTTGGCTGGGGCTGAGGTCCACCAGTATGTTGGGTAAGATTCGTGATAGTATTTACTACTAAAACTTGCTAATTTTTATCTGTTCATCTTTTAAAGTTACACTGTATTTAATGACAGGTCTTTTTGTCTGAAGTGAACTTTCCAATTTATCTGAAACCAAGCAGAAGGGCTTGAGAAATAGGTTCATTCCTCCCTATTAGCTCCGGGTTTCAGATTTGGAGATTATTGTAACTATCTCCACCAGTTCAGCTTGGAGCACTCCTGTAGGCTTTTTTTAGCTTGTGATGATGCTCCCTTTCATCAGCAGGTATTGCAATAGTCTGCAATGACTTTTTCTCCTTTTGGGCAAAAGTTAAACACAAATTTATAGCGTGATTGCATTAAGATTTCAGGACTGTGCTGCAAAAATGAATCAATGTTGCTGTGATCTTACTTGCCTTGAGATTATAGGCAAATAACACCCTCCTGATACAATAGAGGTAAGCTTCCCATAGCAAGCCTGGATGATATCCTGAGCTCTGGTGTATTAAGCTTCTCTGAAATGATTTTCCAAAGGATGAAAACCTAGGCTTAGCCAGGTACAGGGTTTCATGGAGCCAAACTGTTACCCCTGGTCTTTAAAGAACATGCTGTAACCTTTTTGCTAAACAATCTGCTCTGCTGTTACCAAGTTTTACCCAATATTCAAATGAAACTTAGTCCTTTTCAACCTTTGCCAAGCCGAGGTTATTAAGAAAGAGATACAAATTAAAAGGATTAAAAATGCAGCTCTAATTAAACATATATGAGCATTTAAGAGTCGGCTCTGCCCTGGTTATCTGTGCACATAGAAATATCACACACAACTTAAAACAGCCATAGTCTCCATTAAGTGCTTGCTGAAGGCACCACCAAACAATGTAATAACATGCTGTGCCTTTCTCCAGAGCTTTTTCTATGTAGGTCCTAAAATGTTTTTTAAAATTAGATGAGCCATTGCTGTCCCCACTTGCAAAGGAGAAGGAGCTGAGGCAGAGGAGGAGAGGAGCATTTCTCTGCTTGCATCTTCAACAAACTTGGTGTGGCCTCCTCCATGGAGGACTCCTGGTTGTTCCCAAAAGCTGTGGCAGCACCGTGGGGTGGGATGGAGCTGCCTTGCCAAGCAGACTTCATGTTTCTTGTCAGAGGAATGTAAAGTGCAACCAAAACATGTCAAGCAATTTTGGCTTTCTATGACAAAAGTGAGTTGGTATCTCTTAATAAGTATCTAAACAAACCCTTGAAGACACATAATCACAAACCAGCCTGTGCGATCACAGCTTGGCATTTTAAAGGATTAGAGGAGGATTAGGACATTTGTAAATTCCTCACCAACCTTTTGTAGAGACAGGATGGAATATTTTTTAAAGAATTCAAAAGCAGCAACTGTCTGTTAAAAGCCTTTATTCCCTTGATTTGTGCTGGGTGTGGATCACTTTGTGATATTTTTTTTTTAAAGGTAGCATAACATAGCTCATCAATCTAGGCTGCATAGAAATCCTGCTTTGTATGTTTCCTAATAAGTTTCAAGGGCTTTATGCTCCTCATGAGGAATAGGAAAACCTCCTTGCACCAGAGTATAGCAGGTCCTTTCATTCTGCTGCTGGTGGTGCTGGTTTAACACAACCACCCAAGGGAACAACATCACCCAGGGAAAAATAAAAAGAGTGAATTTTGATCCCCAAGAAGTGTTCCAGAAAAGCCACTCATATTCTAGTACTTCTGGGGCAAACGTGTCATGATTGGCTTGAAAAATCACAGTAAATAATCAGGGTTCACCAGACAGGATAACAGGACTTACCTGCTTTCTCTGGGAGTGGGAGATGAGGCTGGACAGGAAAGGAGAGGAACACCCTGACTGGCACCCGCATCCAGGGAGATGATCTGACAGATCATTTGGATACGGGGCGTATAAACAGGGCTCTTCAGAGCATCACTCCTCAGGGGAAAAGGAATAGGAAAGACTATGTAAAAAAAAAGAAATCTGTTTGCCTAAATGGATTTTTCAACATTATTTTTGGCTAGTGGATGAGGGGAAACATTCTAGGGAGAGTTGTCCCCAGGTAGGAAGCAGCTGCAGTACCCAGTGCTGACCCACCTCTCCTGTAATAAGGGTGAGACTATGTCCATATCTCTTTCTTTGTCAAGATTGTAGCTTGGTTTGGGATCACAGGTAAGGCTTGGGAGCTCTGGCTGAGGCTGCAGGCCAAAGCTGAGAGTGCTGTAGGGTCCACTGGTTGCCATCTTCTCACTCAGGTTGTTGAGAATGGGGTTCTCTGCTGCCCCAGTCTAGTGCTTCTAGCAGGGTGCAGTGGTTCTTACCCCTTTAGAGATCTGCCTTGGATTAGTCAGCAAAAAAATGCTGCAAACTTTGGCTTTTAGGTAATTTTTTCTTCCCAAAAAGTCTGAACATTAAAGTCTCTGCACCTGACAATTTCCTCTGTATTATTTTCCTACCACTGTTTCTTTAGCCAAAAGCTAATCTTGACCATGACAGCTACTTTGGGTTAAGGATGTGAATTTAAAACATCCTATCTGGTCTCTAATAACCAATATATGACCACTTACTACGACTAGTCTGAGGAGCTCTCAGAGTGGTCACCCCTGGAGGTCCTCAGGAATTGGCAAACCTTTCTGGACAGCCCCGCACATGAGCGAACAGCTGCAGCAGCTCTGCCTTTAACACACCTTCTCATCAACTTTTCTTGTTTCTTTTATTTTTACTGTTTGCATTTATCAAGGCACAATCATAAGGGGATTTGCCTAGAAGTGTTTGGAGAAGTACACACAGGATTTGGAGGAGGGAGGAAGAGTTCCCCAGCTGCAGTGTCAGGCTTCTGGCCCTCTGCTGTTGTATGAGCTGGTGACTCTCCACAGAGGTGACTGGGCCACAGCAACAGCATCATCCCCACAAACAAAAGAGAGGGGTTCCCACCCCAGGTCTATTTGACTGGTTCTTGCTCCCTTCTGGCTCTTCACTCACTTGTAAGTATATTTGGAGTGTTGTTCATTTGCCAGGTTCTGTGTGGATAAGTAGGGCATGGGGATGTTAATTTTTGCTGCTACTTGTCCTTCAGACCTGGCCCCGAGTCCTGGCCCCTGGCCAGGCTGAGGAGGTTGACACCTTGCTGGCAACGCTCTAAGCAGAGGGAGCTTGCACCCGGGTGCTTCTCTCTGTGGAAACACAAACACAGTATTTCACATGGTCACCCCTTAGGAAATACAGCAATTCACATTCGTTTAATTAACCTGGAGAAGACATTGTACTGAAATGCAGCCACCTGTAAGGGAGAGCAGAGCAAGCACCGGGGTTAAATGGGAGAAAGGTCCCAATTTTAAACCAGAAGAGTAGGTGTAAATCTTCCCTTTAGAAGTGGGGAGGGATTAGCACACACAGGCCCAGCAGGAACCCAAGTCATTAATTGTGTCTTCACATTTTATTTGTATTAAAAAAAAAAAAGATAATCCTTGAATATTTAATATCCCATTTCTTCACGGCCATAGAGATTAATTGGGAAATGGAAGTAACTGGAAGAGAGGAGGGGAGCCCAGGACACCGCAGGGAGCTGCAGCCTGGCACTGGGACCTGCCCCTTCCCTGCTGGGTTGTGCAATGGAGAAGCTCTCACCACCTTCCAAGGTGAGGCTTTTGCTCTTCTTGGTCTCCTTTTGTCCTCCTTCTCCACGTTTTAATAATTCCTGGGTGACTGATACTGACCTCGAGGTCAGGAGTCTCCAGTTAACAGCCAGGAAATGCCCTTCCCATTGGTCATTATTGCCTAATTAACAACTTGAAATATTTCACAATCGATGTCAATGAGACACGATGGCCATGGGGGGGGGATGGGGGCCGCAGAGCACTTGGCAGCATTTGCATGAGAAAGTCCAGCACTGAGATGCAGAGGCCGGTGGATGCCTCGGCTGCTGCTGCTGTCTCCACTGGAGCCTCCCGTCTCACCTACACCCAGAAAAAAGGGGTTTTTTCACAAATACAATGGCTAGAAATGGCTGGTTTAAGGACAGGTATTTCCAGCCAATGCCATGATGTCAGAAAGGGCTTATAAAAGCTGGGTGTTCGGAAAGGTGCCCCGAACAGCCCATCCCCTCCCTGCTACTTGGTCTAGCCTCAGACAATGAATCCTTGGTGTGAATCAACACCAGATTGGGCTGAGCTAAGGCGGCTTCTTGGCCTGGCAGGGGCTGTGAGAAAGCAGGAGCAATTCCTGGTCCTTCACCCACCCTCATCTGCCAGTCAGGACAGTCTGCCACCAATGATGTGCCCCATACATATATATATATATACACACACAAATGGGGATACTTGGGCTGTAGTCAATGTCACTGTTTCCTTTGGCAAACCAGAGTCCTCTTATGTTAAATCATGCACCTGCAATACGAGAAAAATGATAGGAATAAAAGTAGCTTGTCACTGTAGTGTGGCTAAGGACAGGAAGAACAGTGCAGAGTAATTGAATTTTTTCTGTCAAGAGTGAGCTTTTAAAGGGTCTCAGAGCCAACCGGTGAGGAGTATAACTCAGGCATCCTGACATCCCCACTCCTGCTCTACCCATCCCAGTGATACCCAAGCCCTAAATAAATCCCTGGGTATTCCTGGGTCATGTTTGCTTTCTCTCAGACTAGTTTTCCAGCTAATGCTTTCAGAAACAGGTTTGAAATTAAGATTTCCATATTTATGTTCCTATTAACATAGATGCATTAAAAAACTTAATGAGCTTATGTAACAAATTGCTACATGACATTGTTAACAATTCAGGAGAGGATCTGTACTTAGGTAGATAAGAATGACATTTGCAATGGCACCAGCTCTGGTAAAATTACAAGGAGCATCAATTGCATGCTTCAGGTAGACTGTCCTGAGACTGGAGCCTAAAGGTCTCTGGCATGGTCCAGCCCCAGCGGTGAGGTGTGTGCGTGGGGGACCCTGTGCCACGACCCACTTGCAGAGCTCACATAGGGTGATAGGACCCTTAGCTCTGTCCAGGGACTTTCTGTGTCCAAGGGACGAGATGAGGTTGTGGTCCTCTGATGAAGAGCCGGCACCACCTCTTTGCCATCACAAAGATGATGAGCATCTTTGAGCAAGACCCTTTGGGCATGTCTGCAGAGCGTGGAGCTTTCTCTGCCTGCTCTGAGCTGGTTGGATGTGTCAGCGGGTTTGGGCGGCTGCCAGCCGCTGTTGTGCCGGAGCCAGCGTGCCTGCTCCAGTAGGAAATTGGTGTCTCAGGTGCTGTGAGGGCTCCTGGAGCTCCCAGATCACATCTGGCCAGCTTGGGGCAGGGGCAGGGTGATCTGGAGGTGTTTGTAGCTTGTAGATATGGTTTACATTTCCGTGTTTCCTGCTTCCCCACTATAAACAAGGAAACACTGAGTCCCCAAGCTTCTGGGGCAGGAAGACTGCAGGCAGCACACATGCAGAGGTAGTGCAGAGGTGGTGAAGACCAGCAGGCAGATGTTCAGCTGGTCTGAGACTGCTGAAGACATAAATTCTCCCTGGCATGTGTGCAGACATGGGCCTTACTGCTGACCAGGTTCATGGACACAACACGCTCTCCAGAGAAGCTGAGACATGACTTTTAGGAAAGGCTCAGGATTTAGAAAATCAAGTACTCGGACCCTTCCTCTCACCAGTTAATGCTAACAGTTTTTTATAGACAAGTCAATAGGCTGGCCTCTTTTGCCCAGTCTCCCAGGAAGCCACCACTGGCCAACAGCATAAAGCCAACTCTCCCTCCCATTCATTGCAAAGCCTCCCTGTGACTATTTACACGCCACCAGGGTCAGATTTGAGCTCCAGAAGGCACTGTGGGCTTGAGGAGGTTTGGCTTTCTTCACTGAAACAAGCCACAGGCATAAGTGACAACTGGTGCCCTAGGCATGGACAAGGAGCCTGGGCGTTCCCAGGGCACTGGGGGTTCTGGAGAGCCCTGGCTTCATGGCTGTATTTTGCTGGCCACCATGGTGGCTGCGGTGGCATTATGTGCTGGCTGGGAAAGAGCAGATGATACTTGCCCCACCAGAGAACAACACTGGCTTGGAAACTTGGGAGCTGACTTGAACTGGTGGGGAGAACTGTGCTGTTTGTGGTGATGTTGCTCTGAGCGGCTCCCAACCACGCTACAACAGATTTACGGTCTCGCTGAAACGCCAGCGAGGATTCCTTTGGCAAAACTCTGCCGGGATAAGCTACGCTGACAGAAGAGCACTTTAGCTGGTGTATTCTGTGTTTACACAAGCAGAGTGCTTTATCGGTCTGGCTGCACTGGCAAAGCTCCCCTCGGGCTACTCAGCTTCTCTCCGCAGCTCTGCTCTGTATGGGCAAAGTCTCTGAGGAGAGATGCGTTTGGCACTGGGCGAGGGGACTCGTGGAGAGCTGTGCCTGTTTGCCAGGCTCCCCCTGGGCAAGCCCTGCCCGGCAGCCCGGCCCCGGCTGGAGCTCGGGTCACTCCGGCAGCTCCCCAGCACACGCCCTCGGTGTGGACACGGCGCTCTGGGGTAACCCGTAATTTGCATGGGTGCAGCTTGACCTGGTTTGAGCCCGTGTCTGCTGCTGGATTTGCATCTGTTCAGCTGAGCTGGTTTTGTTTCGCTGCTGTGATTGTTTTCAATTCTTATGCAGCCCAGCACAAGGAAGTGGTGGCCTCGTTCCTCTCCTCTGGGCATCAGGGCTGCTTTTCAGAGGCAGCATCTTTCACTGATACGATTCTCAACTGTATAAACTGTCTTTCCCGCCCTCCAAGTTCCCTCTCATTCCTCAGCAGACTTTTGCCCCACAGCTCCCCGAAGCAAAAATTTACTCCCCCAAGTGCCAGAGGGAGGGAGCAGCTCCTCTGATGTCCCCTCCTAGGCTGTCGAAGGATGTGTTCCCAGGATCATTAGTCTCAGCTCTCTGGACTCTAAATCTGGACCACTTGTCTAACAGCATAAGTTGAATCTGGATCAGGCATGGACCCATGGTTGTCTTTCTGCTGAGTTAGACAAAGCACGTGGTTAAGGTCAGCTTTGGAGTCACTGTTTTTGTAAAGCTGTTTTGGTGACGGGATGATGGACCATGTCTGGCTGCAAAAGGCATCTCATGCAGCATAAAACTGATGGTACCACGTTAACATCAGCCTCTTTTTTCAGTCTAGCTGTATTAGTAGAGTGAATTTATACTGACTTAGTGCTTTCCAGTAACAGATTTTTATCCTAGCAGTAGGAGTTTTAAAGCTGATTGAACTGTGTTGCCTGCTGGTGCCTGGACTGTGGCTCCTAAATCCCATGGGACAAGAACTCTGGGATCTTTCCTGAAACAGCTGTGTCAGAGGTTGGAAATCCAGCAAATACTTCTGTTACACCACTTAAACTTCTCTGAACTGATACACACTGGGCACTTTTCAGGGTTCCAGCAGGTAGAAACATAGCACAGGCAAAGAGAGAGCTGGGGATGAGGCACAGAGAGCCAGAGCTGCCTGATCACAGCCATGGTCCTGGGCAGAACTCTGTTAATAACAACAGTGATGGGAGATCCTGGAGCAGGGGTCCATGTGCACAGATATGGGGAAAAAGGGGTGACAGAGGAGAAGTTGGAAGCCTCAAAATGAAGATGCCTAAAAGGCTGCCTGATTTCAGATCTGAACTGAAACACCCTGGATCATATTGACTCAATTTCTCCATTTTATTACTGAATATCAGAGTGCAGGTTTTTAGTACAAGAAAAATCACCTGGACACCCCAGGCCTGCGTCCTTCTGCAATCACACCTTCATGCAGTTAGCTGAACATGGAGGTTTCTAAGTAGTGTGAATTCTTGCACCTCAGAGTATCTCCATTGTGCCTTTGCAGCAGTGGTGCTGCATGAAGTTTTGCAAATAATTTTGCATTTAAAAAATACCTCTACAAAAAAAGAGAAATGTGACCCAGCATGTATTTGGTACAGTAACTGTGCAACATCATCCTGGGCTCCTGTCTCTGCAGATACACCTGCAAAATCAAGTCCTTGAGAGCACAGCTTGGAGCAGGTTTGGAAGAATTTGAAGGTATTTGCTGGCACCTGATATTTTCTAATGCTGACAGCCCTTCACTGGTGCCTTATTAGTGTGATTATAAATGACAGGGTGCATTAGGTGTAGAGTTTTGACTGATGTAATTTTTGCCAGTAGTTCAATTCCCCCCAACAACAACTCTGCTTCATCTTGCCATGTAATAGAACTGCAGCTCACCAGCATATCAGCACTGGAGAAACACCACAAAGGAGGAAACATGGTGCCACAAACTTTCTCTATTTTCCAATGCATCACAACTAAGCAATCTATGGTAATCTGTTAATGGGGACATGGAAGGGCAGAGAGGGTGTCCTTGTGCTCTTCTTTGCTGCTAAGTAATAAAAAGGCCAAAGAGTTTGGGAGCTTTATATTTTCTTTAAATCTTTGGTCCCTCCAAGCTTTTCCCCCATATGTGATACATTTAGATTTTGTCCAGCTGAGCTTTGATGGAGGACTCTGAGGAAAACTGGCACTTTAGAGGGATTTGCAAGAAACTGGACTATGGAAGTAAAAGGGTGACTGCATTTGCTTTCTTATTTAAATTGCCTACAGGGACAATCCTCAGCTTCAACTCACATGACCCATTTCCCTGACATTGAGGTCAGCTTGCTGATTTCATCACCCCTTTAGGACAACTGAAGAGTGAAAGGTAACTAAAAATAAAGCATCTGGACTGTTCCGTAAACTCCTTACAGTGCAGGTACTGTCTGCATCTCTGCTGAACTGCTTTTTATGGTGCTCAAAATAATCTTTGAAAGTGTTTAGATAATTTATCTATTAGGTTTTTAAACTTGTGCATGTGTGTGTATGTACATGGAGAAGTCGATATTTTGAAAAACACACTTGATTAATTCCCTGAAGGTGCACAGGCTGCAGCATCCCTCAAAGCTGGGGATGGAAAAGACCTTATATACCTGGTGCCCGTCTCTGTCAGTGGAGGAACCTTCCCCAAACCAACACCCTTGTGTCCCAGCAGTTGTTTTCTTAAAACATGATGCATCGTTTAAGGTCTTTCAAAGGCTGCATATACCCTGAAAGCAGGAGAAAGGATAAAGAGAGCATCTCATGGGTGGTGTTTTTACAGTGCAAATATAGCAAATATTGCTCCTTTTTCTAGAAGGGCAAAAGGAATGTGAGGCTCATATTGAAGGATTTGTATAAGATACAGACTGAATTATGCTGAGCAATGCTTTTTCAGCTCATTTATCTGTATCTGAAATACTTGCTTTTCTGCTGCTTTAGCCTATGGGATTCTTTCTTTTTTTGTGCTACTGGAACTTCCTTTTCTTATTGTAGTATAAGCAATTAGTTGTAGGAATGTATGATCCACCAAGGCTTTAGTTTTTAAAATATGAATTATGTGTATTGTGCCAAGAGCCTGTTTATCATTTTGCTTTCAAAAAAGAGTCTAAATATATGAATCCTATTTTCACATTTAGCATTGTGGTGTTCTGACTGGTTTTGGGTTTTGATCTTTTTTTTTTCTTTGGTGTGGAGTCTGTTTCCTGCAATAATGAACAGAGTTCAATTACACACAGTCCAGCAACAACATCCTTTGGAGCAACATTCTGGCTGACAGCAATGAAGTTCATGGCACTGCAGCTCCTAATGGACATAAACCATAGGGAATAAAAAAAATAATAATCGGAGCATCTCTCTAGAATGCAATGATGGCACCACTGCAGGCAAAATGTCAGAGCCCTGGGAAGATACCTCAGGATCATCGGGCAGAGATGCAGGGGGCTTGGGGACCATGGCTCCTACTTCTTCCTTGGTCCCACCTGATAAGAATCCAGCTCTTGCCAGCACTGAGATTATTACCCTTGTTTTATGAGTGAGGAGACCGAGGTAAATGCAGCTGCAGTCACATTTGTGGTCATCCCCTGCCTCAGGAACAAGGACGGGCTGGGAATTTAGGTCTTCCTCACTCCTGTCCCATGCTGCAGGCAGGCTTGGGTGAGCTTCCTCCCTCCCAGGTATCCGGCTCCTGCCGCGAACCATCCAGCTCTACAAAACTTCTGGTGTACAAGAGCCAGAGAAACTCCTTTGCAGGAGCCCGAGGCAGCTGCACATCGCTGCTGAACCTCTGCCACATGCCATGGAGCATCTGACCCAGGGCCCGAAAGTGCCTGGTGTCAGAGTCTGTCACTTCTGCCCGTGAATTGCTAAACATCCTCCCCGCTGCAGGCACAGCATGGCCAGGGGACTCTGCTCCTCCAGCTTCATCGGGAACGAGCAGGAAGAAAACATAGCTGGAATCGTGTTTATTAAGCAAATTAATAGCTTGGGAAAAAACCCTAGCCGCGGTGTGTGCACGCTTTCTTCTCGCCTCCTGCAGAAGGAGGGCTTGGAAACTGAGCAGGTGAGGAGTGCCCGACGGGGTGTCCTCCGCTCCCCATCGCCTTCTCTGCCGGGGGACGAGCTGCGGGGAGCGGGGCGAGGGCTGGGGCCGGCACTCTCAGCCTCCTACGTGGCTCCGGCTCCCCTCCCCACACTTCACATACTGCTGTAATACCGGTGTGGGTGCCCAGAGCCCCGCTGTGGGCTCCCCTCGGTCAGGGATGCTCCCTGTGGGAGCAGCCACGGGGAAAGAAATGCACAGCCCACACCCTCCTATCCCCGGGGCTCCATAAAGGGAGGAGAAACAGCGGATCTGTAGCAAAAACCTCCTTAAAACGCCCCGGTTCTGCCGCGGGCCGGTGGGCTCCGTCCAGCAGCGGGCAGCGACCGTCCGAGGCAGCCGCTGTGAATAAAGCCCGGCGGGGGAAGCTCCGCGGTGGCATCTCTTCGCCCCCCTCCAGTGTCTGGGGAGCCCGCGGGACGGGGGGCGGCCGGGGCTTGGGAAGGGGAAGGACGGGCCCGGGGCGGGGGGCGCGGATGCGGTGCGCAGGCGCGCAGCTCCGCACCCAGGTGTCCGCGGCCCCGACACGGAGGCACTGCACGCCCCATGGCTCTGCTGGGGAGGATCGACTGGCAAGTACGTACCCTTGNCTCAGCTGGAACCCCTCCGCAGCCCAGCCGGGGCGGCTGTGCCCACCCAGCCCCGGCTTTGGGCTATAGTGGGGGCTACGGCAGCCTAGGCGGGCTCCTCTGCGTGGGATGAGGCAGGGAAGGGTGGGGGGAGGGATGGGACAAGCCGCTTTCCGCCCCTCCCCGCAGAGTCGGTGTGGAAGTTACACGGAAAGTCTCCCGGGGCCGCGGGGCAGCAGCTCCCTTTGTAGAGCTCTGCAGGAACCGAGGCGACAACCCGGACAGGTTGTTGCAGTCTCATTAATGATACAGATATGTGTGTGTTTAAATAATTTTGAGAGGAAGAGGGATGTAACTAATTAGCATCCCCACGCTCTCTTTTAATTGCTGCCAAATAGGAAAACTACTGAATGTGACAGAGGCTCCGCAGTGGGCTCAGGCTCCCCTCCCGAGAGCGTGTTCACACCTGGGGGGGCTTTATGGACCCCCATGGAAAAGCGCATCCTCTCAAAAAAGAGGGGTGTGCAGGGGAACTTAAGCCCCCAGGAGCAAGAAATTCATTGGAAATAGGGGATGTCCTCAGATTAAGTGCTCTTTTTTTTTTTTTTTTAAATAAGTAAATAGAGCTGCCACCTGCCAGGAGCCGCCTCCCCGGCTGCTCCACGGTTCCTGCCCAGCTCTGACCTGTCTCTCAAAGGGAGTGTCCAGGGAGGTACCGTGTCCTCGCAGCAGCCTCGGCTGCCTGTGCCCGGCACTTCCCTGGAAAGGGAGAGTTTCGCCGGCCGTGGGAGGGCACAGCCGGGCTGCAGACAAGCGCTACCACCGGTGTTCTGCCGGTGGCCCCCGGCCTGCTCTCCCGCAGCCCATTTCTCTGTCGGTTTGCGTGTGAACGTAGAGGAGTGCGGAAAGCCACGCTCCGGAGAGAGAGCGGCTCAAAAAGCGTTATGCCCTCTCCGCAAACCCTCCAGGAAAGGCTGGAGCGGCGGAGCTGCCCGGCCACCGATGCCCAAAGCATCTCTCAGCAGAAGCACCGGGGGCAGGAGCCTCGCTCGGGCCCGGCGGCGGCAGCACCTGCGCGGCGGGAGCGGCTCCGGGGCCGGCCCCGGGGGTGACCGGGGCAGTTCCCCCCCCTTGCCTTGCCCTGCCCTCCCCGGCTGGGCGCTCCCCGCGGAGCCCGCTCCCTGTGCCCGGTCCCCGGCAGCTGCCGCTGCTGCCAGCAGAGACCGAGGAGCAAGTGGATGTACGGGAAAGTTTGTCTCAAACTTCGCCGTATTTAGTCTCTTTCTTTGCTTTCTTGGTTTGTTTTCTAGGAAGCCAAGTGCTTATTTTGGCCGCCTTGTTTAGGCAATTTCTTGTAAATCCCTCATCCTCTTCCACGCCTCTGTTTATAAATATTATTTTGTATATATACAACAAATAATAAGAAACTGAATTAATCTTTGTGATTTTGGCCGCCAAAAGAAAACGAAGGTGTTCAGACCATGACAATTCTAAAGAATAAGAAAATCATGGTCGCCTCTCAGTGTGACATTTCTGAGCAGAAAGAAAATCTGTTTTCTAAGGCTATGTTAAAAATGACCAGCCTTCATACTATATAGAGTGTATTCGGAAGCAAAAAGAGTCGATCCCAAACCCGGGAAGCTCGACGGTTCCCTTTCTCGTTTCTTTTTAAATCCATCTTGTCCCTTTAATACAAATGAACTTTAAGCTCCCCCTGTCTTTTATTATTTAGATTCCCAGTCTTAATGACGCCAGGAGCAGCGCAAGCACACTCGCTAATAATCGTCGCGAACTGCATTTCAAAGAAACATCCCTGGCAGAAAAACACCGTCGTTTAAAAAAAAACATAAATAGAGACTCCACCAAAAATGATAATGCGGAGTCCCTGATGATAATGGGCTTAGTGCAACTGCCGCAAATCAGCACCTGCGTGCTAGATAAGGCAGATAACACCTCCAACAGTTACTTCCAGCACCCCCGTCCTCCTCAGGTTTATTTTTAGATCATTTAGTCAGATGAAGAGGGGTTTAGTGGCTAGGGTTTTTAATTCTTAATTATTATTCTTGGTTGTTTTTTCTTTTTCTTCCCTCAACCTTAGGAAAAAAAGAAGCGAGGGAAGTGTGAACTGGCGTAAATATGGAGACATGGGTCTATCTCGGGCCTTTAATAACAGCTCTCAGGCGATTCGTCCCCGGGCACTGAGATAGCCGAGATCTCCGCGGCCAGCACTGTCCAGGGTCATCTTTTGTCCCTGCCACAATAAACAAACACTTGCTCCTCTCATGTAAATGAGCAGTGATCCGGATGCACCTTAAAACACTGGGAGAAGTCGTTGCTTTTGAAAACGATGTTCATTTTGTCTGACACACATTACTGCATAGATCAAATGGCTGCAGAAAAGTAGCAATTTGGCGGGGAAGTATTTTCTAAGCTTAGACGAAAAGTGTGCTCACGGCGTTTGAAAATGCCAGTATCGCCTCCCACCTGCTTCCCCAGCTCCAAGTTTGCGCGAAAAGATTAGAAGGGACGGATTTTCGTTTAAAAAAAAAATTAAATTTTTTTTAAAGTGATGCGAGGAACCAGTGGCACAATTCACACAGCCCCGAATCGGGGACGCTGAATCAGTGCTGCTTTACCTACCGGGGATTCAACACAATTGCAATAATCTTGTAGGATAATTAGGTAAATTATACCTTAAACATTGGTAGCTTACAAGTTGTTATCAGTAATTCAGACTCTTGAC
Source organism: Brachypteracias leptosomus (assembly GCA_013401335.1). Taxonomy (NCBI): domain Eukaryota; kingdom Metazoa; phylum Chordata; class Aves; order Coraciiformes; family Brachypteraciidae; genus Brachypteracias; species Brachypteracias leptosomus. The sequence continues at coordinate 346,807 of VYZX01011670.1, forward strand.
AATTATGCAAATTGGGCTCAGGCTGCCGCTCGGACTTTCTCGCTTTTGAACTTTTCTTACTTTTCCCCAGTTTACTTCGCCCAGAAGCCGCCGGCCCTGCCGAGTGTGGGGCACCGGCTGCGCCTCCCCAAGCAGATTTTAGCACAGACTTTCCACGCGTGTGTGGGGAATACTCGACACTGTTCTCCCGTCTCCCACCCCCCCAAAAATCTAACACGTGGGGGAGAGGAGCTTTTTGGGGGCAGCCTCGTTGTAGTGTGGGTGTGGGGGGAATGCCCATGCAATGACCCCTTCCCGACAGGCCAGGACTGGCCCCCCCCCGGCTCCCTGAGCGCTCCGGGGGCGCTGGGGGGGTCCGGCTCCGCGTTGCCTCTCCACCCCTCCGCGGGCGCGGAGCGCAGCGCGGAAGGAGTGGCTTGAGGCTGCGCGCTCCCTCCTGAGTGGCTGGCGGCCGCGGCTCCCAAGCCATCCCTGGGGAGGAGTTATGATAATCCTATTGCCATTAAGGGCGCCTGGGCAGGGAAAAAAACCCGAGTGACCATAAGCACGGAGGTTTAGTCCCTCAGCTGCCTTCATGCCTGCCAACTGAGCTCCGTCCGGGGGGCAGCTCCTCTTCCCCAGCGCCGACGTGGATTTTACCGCCCGTGGGGGGGGGCTGAGCTCTCGCCTGTTTTCGGCACCACACACCTGGTTTGGACGCTGGACGCCATGTTGTGGAAACTAGCAGATAATGTCAAGTATGAAGAGGACTGCGAGGTGAGAAGCGCAGGGAGAGGTCGGGAGTGGGAAGGGGGGGGTCCGGCGTGGGGCACCGCGGA
>VYZX01011670.1:349343-384287 GCA_013401335.1 Brachypteracias leptosomus
GCGTGGGGCCCCGCGGCGCCCCCCCCCCCCCCCCCCAGCCGCGCTGCCTTCCCTCCCTTCCTCCCTCCCCGTTCGCTTCTAGCCGGTACCCGGCTCGACCGCCTCCCCGCCGGGCGGGATTTGTCCCTTCCCGAAGACCCTCGGGTTACTTTTTTTTTTACTATGGAGGTACGATTTTTGCTTTTTTCTCAAGAGTCTTTTGAACTCTTATTTGGGGCGAAACCCTGGCTGGGAGAAACGACCTCGTATCCCACGTCCACCCGCCCGCTCGGTGGAGCAGCACCCTAGGGAGCGGGGTAGGAGAAGCAGGAGCCGGGGCCGAAGGCAGAAACGGGCAGCCCTCGACCCGCCCCGGGGCCGAGCGCCCCAGCCTGTCGGACCGGTCCGGGCTGCGAGGCGCCGAGCGGCGCCGGCCCCGCTCCGGCTGCGAGGGGAGCCGGGAGGTGCGGAGGAGCCGGCCGGCAGGTACCGGCTGCTGCGACCATGAGCCCCGGACAGTGTTGGGGCGCCCGCCCCGAGCGACCCTTCCGCGTTCCCCTCCTTCGCCGGAGCGTCTCCCGCCCCCCATGAGGTGCTCTCGGGTTTTGATCTCTGAAAGTGGCCGTGTCCCCTGTTCCTCTACCCCCGTCGTGTCCCCCCCACGGCTCCATTGGTCGCGGTCCGCCTGCTCGGCTCCTACAGATTAGCTGCAGTCCCCGCTTCACGCTCCATTGGGACCCCATTCACCTCTTATTAACTAGCCCTGTTATTTTAATGACCGTGAAGCCCAGAAGCTGCTAAATCCCTGGATCAACTCAATGTGGACATTTAAGCTTTGACGGCTGAGATTTGAAATCGGGGGAGAAGCAGAGATGGGACGGCTGGAGGGAGAAATGCCGTCCCAGCAGCCGTCGGGCGAGAGCTGGGCGTCCCGGACGGCTCCGGGGCCTGGGGGGTGGGAGGANACTTCTTGTGCCTTCAAAAGAGGAGACTCCCTGGGCAGGAGCAGGGCGGCTCTGTCGTCTCCTTTCCCTCGGTGCCACCAAGCGTCACCGCCCGGCCTGTCCCCGGAGCCCGGGCCGCCGCCGCTGCCCGACTGCCCCCCGCTGACGGCCGCTTCCCTTCTCCCCCACCCCTCTGTGCTTTCCAGGACCGGCACGATGGGAGCAGCAACGGGAACCCGCGTCTCCCTCACCTCTCGGCGGTCAGCCAGCACCTGTACAGCCCGGCCCCGCCGCTCTCCCACTCGGGCGCCTCCGACTTCCAGCCCCCCTACTTCCCCCCTCCGTACCAGCCGCTGCCTTACTCCCAGTCCAGCGACCCCTACTCCCACCTCGGGGACCCCTTCTCCATCAACCCGCTGCACCAGCCGCCGCCGCCGCCCCCCAGTCAGCAGCAGAGCGCTTGGCCCAACCGGCAGAGCCAGGACCCGGCCGGCCTCGCCCCCCACGGCCGCCCCGGCCTCGTCCCCCATCTCTCGGCGCTGGAGAGCGGCTCCGCCGCCGGCCGCAGGGAAACGTACCGACGGTCTGAGCTCCTCCTGCCCCACGGGCATGGTCTGGACGCCTCTGCGCTGGCCGATAACCTGGGCCTGCATGACATGGCTCACCAGATGGAGGAGGTGCAGGTAAGGCCCCCCTCTCTTTCCCCTCCCGGACCCCTGCGCATGGTGGGCGGCGGGCGGGTGGGACAGGCGCTCACGACGGGCAGAGATGCTCGAGCGCTGCAGGCACCATCCCCTTCGGCTCATCCCAGATTTACTTGCCCCATCCTCGTCCCTGGAGCGAAACTCGCTTTTTCTCCCCTTCTGCTCTTAAAGCGGGGACGCCCGGGCAGTGAGTGCGTTTCCCAATCCCTCCCCGGCTCTTTCCCTCTCAGCTTTTCAAGGTGCGAAACTTTCTCCCCTTTCTCTTTCCAGAATGTGGAAGATCAACATTTATTAATGCATGACCAGACAGTCATTAGAAAAGGTCAGTAAGGTGGCACTGCAGTTTACTTTCCCTTGTCAATAGTTTAATGACGCACCGGTGAATTGACGCCTTATTATCTTTTAACAAATCCTTTCGGATCGGGAGGGCGGAGGGCTTTTCATTACACTCTCCAAAGCTGGATTTCTCTTAATGCCATCCGAGGGAAGGTGGCGGCGGGGACAAGCGCCCGGGGCTGCCCCGGTGCGGCGGCGAGCCCGGGGTGCGAGTCCCCTGCGGGGGACACCGGCTGTCACCGCACGGACGAGCCCCTGCCCCGGTGTGTGTGGCTTTAATCGAAACCGGGACCTTGGACCGAATTTAGTGCTGCCCTGCAGTACCGTGTCTAAAGTGACGTGGGGCTTGGTTTTGGGGGGTTTTTTGTTAGGTTGGTTTTGTTGTTGCTAGCATTCGAAGACAGTTTTGCTTGGTTTTCTTTAAAGGGAAAAAAATCCTCCTCTTTCAGCTTCTTTACAAGACTTGGGAAGTGAATGAGCTCGTTGGCATAAACTTGTTCGGCTGTATCTTAATCGGAATGGTTTTGTAGCTGAGGTTTTAAGGAAGGAGAAAGTCGTATTGACTCAATTTACAGTAATTTAGTTTGGGGCTTCTTTTTCCTCCTGCCTTTGTTTTTAAACAAATTTGTGCTTTAAAAAAAAAATCACTGGAAGTTTCCTCCGAAGACTTCAAACAAATACCTAACTGAGGAAAAGCAGAAGTGTTTGTCAGAGCGGTGATTGCTGCGTTTAGCTCATGGGAGAATAATTTCGCTGTCAGATGCACCACTGAAAAATCTTTCCCCCTCCGGGGAGCGGGGCCGACCTCGGCTCTTTAACCCTTTCCGATCGGTGCTGGGAGCCAGCAGCACACCACTGGGGGTTAACTGGGTGGATTCGCACGGGGATGGAAAAGCTGGATCTGTGGTTTGCTCCTTGCAAAAGCCTTTGTTGTCCCTGTTCACCCAAAGGCTGAAGCCCTTAACGAGCAACATTTTACTTTCAGTTCTCTTCTGGGCTGCGTCGTTCTCTGTTGTAGTGTCTGAATTTGTTTGGATTGAATTCCAAAGGCGGCTTCTTAAATCCGCGTGTGCGAGGTGGAAGATGAACCCCCGCAGGAGGTGGGAGCCTTCGCCCTGCCCCTGCTCCGAAAGGGTTTTTGGCAGTAGCTGAGGGATGCTAATTCGGAGCCTGTAGTTGTATCGGGCTTTTTATGAGCATGGGTTTGCTGACCTGCAGCGTTCTGCTTCAGAGACGTGGGGATTTGAGTTTCTAAAAAGTATTCTTAGTTGTGTTCGGCAGCTCCTTGAAATTTAGTGTGGCAAAACAGCTGTTCAGGAAGAGTTGTGGGGACTTTTTTGGTGGCAGCCGAGCCCCATGCTGCAGATAGATGCAGGGGACGGGGGTCAGTGGTGTGGTGTGAGCATTTAACACAAAACGAAATTCCTTCTCCTGGTCTTTTTGTGTAGAAAGGAAATTCACTTGCCACTTCCTATTTATTTTTCCCTTTTATAAAATACCTGTTTTCCCTCCTCCTCCTCCTGCAGGTCCCATTTCCTTAACGAAAAACAGTGCTCTGAGTCTCCCCTGCCAAAAGGATGGATTAATTGGGGTGGTCATAAACCCCAATGAAGTGTTCTGCTCGGTTCCGGGGAGACTTTCCCTCCTGAGCTCCACGTCGAAATACAAAGTGACAGTAGCAGAGGTGCAGCGGCGGCTCTCGCCCCCCGAGTGTCTCAACGCCTCTTTGCTGGGAGGAGTGCTCAGAAGGTAGCTCCAACTTTCCTCAAACCTCCCTTAAACTTCCCCATCGTGTCTATTGTTCGTGACTTTTTTTTTTTCCTGTGCTTGTGTGTGTGTCTGAGCAGCCAGATTAGCACAGCGAGGAGCTAAGAAAGCCTTTTAGCAAATTTCTGATTTTTAAGAAGCCCAACAACACTGAATCCTAATAGGTTTTGGAAATAAAACTTCTTTGCACTTCTGCTACTTCTCGAGAAGTGCTATTAACAGCTCTGACAGCAGTTCTCATTCTCTGTTTAAAATATGGAGTTTGTCTCAAAAAAGGCTCATGGAGCTTTCTTGTTCCTGTGACAAAACAGTTTCCCTGTAGAATGATTTTTTGGATTAAATCTCGTGGTCTTGATTAATCATTACAAGGACACTTTTTTTTTTTGCATACACTTCACTTGGCTTGTGATTGTTCTACAGCTGTTGGTTGCGATGGTGCAGTTCGAAACATTTTGATTTTGACCTCTGCTGTGTTTCATCCTGGCTGGTTTGTAGTGGAGCATTTAAAAAATAGGTCACTTGAAAAGAGCCTGTTTTTTATCTTCTACCCAGTAGAACCCTATTGAATGTCAGTAACTGGAATTTCTCATCTTTAAAAAGAAGTGTTCTCTGAAGATAAATAAGGCCACTTTTTTTTTTTTCTCCCCCCTCCTCTCTAATTACAGAGCCAAATCTAAAAATGGTGGCAGATCATTAAGGGAAAAACTGGACAAAATTGGCCTGAATCTTCCCGCTGGTAGAAGGAAAGCTGCAAATGTGACACTATTGACATCTTTGGTGGAAGGTCAGTCTTAAAAAAATAAACTCCCCCTCACCCCCCCACTCATGTACAGCTTCTATCCTCTAGGCAAAGTATGGAAAGGCTAGAGAGGCAACAAACATAATAGAGAGGTTTGTGTATTTTAAAGTGGGCATGATGGGGACATTGCAGCAACTAATAACTGTGATGCCTTTGAGGGGCACTTCTCCCCTTATTCTCCCTTCAGATCTGGTCACTAAGCCCTTGAGCTCAGAGCCCTATTCCTCTTCCTCACAGCCAACCCAGGGATTCTGGCAGGGCTTAGTGACTCCTACATGCCAAGATGTTCAAAAGGCACGTTTACCTGCTCTGTGCTTCCTGAGGGGTTTGGGTTGTTTGGGGTGTTTAAGGGTGTGTGCAGGGACAGGCAGGGAAGGCAGAAGGAGTGAAACTCATCACATCAGTGAGTTTGGTTTCTTACTGTGAAACTTTAAAGTCTGGGGCAGCTGACTCCCAGTGCCTGGCCCTACCTCAGCAGTATCCTCAGAAGCTTTCCTAATAAACAAGCATATAAAGTGAGATTTATAGCTTTTGACTTCCTGATAGGAAACTGGAGCCCCTTTAATCTGTAACATGTTATGTGGACCCTCTATCAGTTAAGCTGACTTGAAGGGTGTATATATATGTATGTGTGTGGTTATATGTTGTGTTCCTGTTTAAAGCAGCTCCTGGTAGTGGTACAATTTAATAGGAATAGAAGCAATTGAAAAATGAAAAATTATCTAAGTACTACTGTTTCACTTCAGCTCAAATAATACAACTTCCATTTAAAACCTCCCTTTGGAAGGTGGGTTTAAGAGAGCTGCTGTGTGTGCACGTGCACATGTATATGTTACAGGTAACATGCTGATCATGCCAATCCATTTTTTAAGCCTGATCCAATTGCTTTAATGAAAAAAAAAGTGGCCCAGTTATACACGTTGCCATTTTACTTTCTATATGAAAATGCTTATTAGAAAGTATTTAGAAAATAATATGAAACTGGTAAACCCGATATTACATAAGTGGAATTTAGTTGCCAGGTTTTTTAAGTGTCAGTGGAAGTTTATTCTAGACTGAATTCTAGTCTTTGCTGCACGGTTAATCTGGATAGAGATGGGAGTTTTTCTAGTATAAAGGCAAGAGAATTTTTTTTTTTTTTTGTAGCAGTCTTTGTGTAGGTCTCTTTCTTGATGCAAACTTAAGAAAGGCTGATAATATTAATTAGAAAATGGTAATGAGTTTGAGTTGTATAGCAGTAACATAGCAGTGGGAATACACTTCAGAAATTCACAGCACTTCCCTTATTTCCCTGATCTCCTTATAACAAATAGATGTTGCAACACTTAATAAGCATTCCCTTTTACCCACGCCAGGTGAAGCTGTGCATCTTGCCCGTGACTTTGGTTATGTGTGTGAGACAGAGTTTCCTTCCAAAGCAGTGGCTGAATATTTGACCAGACCACACATGGGCCGCAATGAAATGGCAAACAGGAAGAATATGCTTCTTGCTGCAAAGTAAGTTGTGTGATTAACTTTTTTTCTTCCTTTTTAAATATACTTTTGTCTGACCATGAGTATCTGTGACTGTGGACAGCTTGGTAGGTTTTCATGTGTAATTTTAATCAGGGAGATGAAGCAATTCTTTTAATCTGGATTTGATTTGAACTCTGCTATGGCAGCAGTTATTTGAGTCTGAACCAATAATAATAATAGCCCTGTACAATGACTCTAAACAGTTGGGACCATTTCTGCTCTTTTAACTGTAGTAAAAACACCAGAAAAAGTTCTATACTAAGACAGCTACATATCTAGGAAAAAGATGTCCCCAGGTCTGACAGGGTTGAGGACCTGGAGGGCAGGTGTGGCCTGGAAATGAGAACCAGTGTTGGGACTGGGAGCAGGAGATGGTTCTCCCACCTCTGTGTATGCGCAGCTGAGAGGGGCATCTCCAAAAGTTACTGGTGGGTGTGTGGTGTGCAAGGGAAGCTCTGCTGCCATGTCCTTGTAACTGCTTTTGGCAACAGCAGCACACAGGTTTCCCCCATGGGACACCAGGATTGCAGAACTGTGGATAGTCCCTTTTCACAGTCATGGCTGGAGATTTTTCCGGTTCAGTGGAAGCCAGGCTTTGGTAGATGTGAAAAGTCCCCATACTTAACTAATTTCCTGTTGCAAAGCTTGATGAACAGTGAAGGAAGGGTAAAGGAGAGAGAAGCTTTGTTATGGCTGTCGTGCAGACACTTGTACCCATAAATAAGCCATGAACTGAACAGGTCTCTGGTAGGAAATACCTGTGTTGAGTTGTGCTTACCCTAAACCAGTGGCTGGAGTTCTCACTGTCCCCTTCCCCTGGCCTGGCTTTCCCAGGCCAAGGTTTAACAAAGCCTGTAGTTCGTGATCCATTCTGGTCTGAGATGTTTTTTTGTTTGGGGGTTGGTGCAATTCTTTGCCTTTGAAGGCACCCTTGCTCTGCAGAGAAGGGTTGTCCTGGCTTTGGGCTCAGACCAGGCATTCAAAATGCTCCTCTTGCTGAATTAATCCAGACTTCCCAAAAAGGAAACCTTCCTTTACACTAATATATCTCCTAGAAATTTAGAAGTAAAGTCTTTCTTTTGTGTAGCTTGAACCTTCTACCTTTTACTGAGCACTACTCCTTCCACTCTTTGAGTATTTTCATTGTGGGTATTGATATTGGCACTAACTAATAACAAACATCTTTCAGAAGATGTTTGCGCTTGAGAAATTTTGGTCAAGTGATGATTCTGCTACGATTGCTCAGCTCCTGTGAAATCCCATCAAGGGGACAGATTTACAAGCAGCAAACAACATATGCCTGGGCATCATTAACCATTCATGTTTTGCCAGGCGTATGTGTTAGTGTTTGCAGGATCAGGGCCCAGGCCTCTCTTCAAGAGGACACACACATATAACATGCACAACGAAAATTAATCTGCTATTCAGCTGCTTTAATCTTTCTAAATCACTTAACTGCAGCTGTGGAAGTTCTCATAGAAACTAGCCCTAAATTCCCACTCCCTCCTTTAAGATCTAGAGCAAATGATGCAGAGCCAACCAGACACCAGAGGTGAAGAGATTATTCTGCAAAGCGTGTAGATGTTTTTGTGACATAGATGTAGCAGAAGGTTCATCAGAAAGCAGTGCTAATACATAGGCTTTCATTTTAGACACTGCTGCTGATGGAGTAACGAATTTCTGCAAACTCCTAATTGCAAATCCTGCCAAATATTTGACGCCCTTTCTCTGTTATTTTTATGTGTTTATGCATAAATTCCCAGCGTGGTGTAAAGCGTGCTCCCTTTGTGTCTTGCAGGCAGATCTGTAAGGAATTCACAGACCTCCTCACTCAGGACAGAACTCCCCTTGGAAACACGAGACCTAGTCCCATCTTGGACCCTGGCATCCAGGGCTGTTTGACTCATTTTAGCCTGATCACACATGGCTTTGGGAGTGCTGCCATCTGCGCTGCCATGACATCCGTCCAGAACTACCTAAATGAAGCATTAAAAATAGCAGACAAAACATACATGAACGCTGGCGACCAGAGCCCTGCAGAAACCAACAAAACCATTGATAAAATGGATAAGCACAGGAAGTAAAAGGAGAGAAACCAGACTTTAAACTCTTCCTCCTAAACAGACTTGGGAGCTTTTTGCTGGGGGGAACACAGAGATTTGGGTTCGTGGTTGTTGCTTGTCTTTTTTTTTTTTTTTTTTTTTTAAAAGGGGGAAAAAAAAAAGAAAAGAAANAAAAAGGAAAGGAAAGGAAAAAAAATCCTCTTATTCAGGATCTTCACTCCCCCTGGATCCATGAGACAAGTCTTTCTAAAAGCTGCAGTATCCCTTTTCTGTGGAAGCAATTGCCAGAAGATAAGTACTTGGTCCAAGTGTATTGAAGTCCTTTGCTGTAAAAGTGGTGCTATAAAGGGGTTTTGATGGAAATATGCAAAGAGATATATTTAGATTCCTTTTCCACATAGAAGTAAGTACCTAGTGGTGACCAGCTTCATGTATAGTTTTTAAGATACACATTTTAGATGGAAGCCTATTTGTTATCTGATAAAATTTCAGGGTTTTATTCTCTCTAAACGCAACAGTAACAATAAAGCAGTATTAAACAATGGTATATAGATTTATGTACATTAAAATTTTTTATAAACACCTGAAAATAGTAAGATTATTCTGTGGGTTGTTTTTTTATTTTATTTTGTTTGTTTGTTTTTTCTTTTTTCTTTATTTTCAGATTACCATAGGAGAGTACTAAAATCCTGCTAGACTTAAAAGTTATCTGATGGCATTTGACATGCTTATTTTTATGGAAAGATTCAGGCTTTTAAAAACTGCAGTAATCTTGGCTGCAGTGAATATTGTCTTGCTATTTTTTTAACAAGGAGTAGTTCAAAATGAGAATGCTTTTAGAAATTTCACTTTCTGTCTCCAAGGATATTGCAGCTTTATTCACATATTTATATTGTCTTGTTTTTAAATTGGGGGGAAACTTGAAAGAATAGGCACATAACTTTTTTTTTTTTTTTTTTTTTTTGCCTATTAAGGCCAAAAAACTATTTCCAGGGAGGCTTTATGTGTATTAAGGGAAGCAGTGTGTTGAATGTAAATATTTATTTATGTGTAATTTAATCGGATTTGTAAATAATGGTGAACTTTTTAATACTTTTTTTTTATAAATGGGTTTCAAATTTTAATTTTGGTAAGTATTTCAGAGGTAATGGGTAAGCTAAACATATCTTTAGGTTTATGCACAGGTATGTTATACAGGGTATTTAAGACTTGTTTTTTTTTTTTAATATCTCAATTCTTGCCACTGAAGATTAAATCTAATCTGAGGTGTATGTTCACAAAGCAATAATTTTGTGCATCATTCACCTGATAACCGACTAGACATGCAAAGCGAGTGTGTGAGTTAGTGTGTATGTGAATAATGGAGGTTCTGAGCTATCTTTACATATTTGTAAATGTTCCCAATATAATTCTGATGTATATGATAACCATATAATAAAAGTATTCTGGATAGAAGCATGGAATGTTTTGTTAACTGAAAACAGTTTTGTTTTCTTCCTATACTTGGGGGATGTGGGGCGAGTAGCACTAGAGGACATTATGTATTGAGTCATAATTGCAGCACTTTGTTCGGATTAACAGAGCAGAAGTATGAAACTGTTTGCCAGTAAAACTAGTGGTTTCAATTAAACACGTTATGTATCTCCAAGAATCTATTTTTTTTTTTTCTTCCTAAGATGTCATTATCACACTAGAGCCGCCAGTTTAAATAGGCAGCTTGAACACAAACTGCAAGGCTTCCTCTAAGTAAAAATCTATCCTACTAGCTCTGTCTTCTAGTGATCTGACCTTATTAGAATAATCTGTCTCTGATATCAGACAAATATTTGCGAATTCCTGGCATGTGAAATTGGATAGGTCTCCCATCTGGTTTCAGCCCAATTTTACTATTTGAGGAAGTTTCCAGCACTTTGCAGAAAGTCCCCGAAGTACTCTCTGGTGAGGCAGGCTCTGAGGCTTGCAGTAGCATTCAGTGTCTACCCAAACAAACCTTCCTGAGGGGAAACTCTTTTTTTTTTTCAATGCTATCTGAAAAAGGAACAATATGAACCAGGGCTTTAGTCTGTCATTGGCATTTCAACACCCGATCAAACCATCAGGCATGGGGCTGGGGTGAGTGGTGACATGGGCAGAGCTTGGTTCCCATCATGGCAGCGTGTTTCTTCCAGAGATGGGGAGAAGAGGCAACCTGTACAGCTTCTGAATACTTTGCTTATAAGTGCTTTTTGTTCTCATTTTTCCTCTAAAGGGTAAAGGCAAACTACCGAAGGTGTGCAGGGAGAAGAAAGGAAAGGCAAGCTCAAAGAAACGAATGTGTCAGTGGTGAGCTGGGAAAATGCTGGTTTTGAGTTGCAGTCCAGTTCCCCTCTCTCCTAAAGAGGTGTGAAATTCCAGTCTTTGCATTTTTTAGACTCAAGCATTTTGGACCATCTGTAGACACTTGATGACTAACAGAACTTAAAATATACAAACAATACACCATTCTGATAATATATTTGTATTGATTGTATTTATATATACACAGAAATATGCTAGCTATGGTAAGAGCTTGTTTAGAGAATGTGATGCTAGAGATTCTGAGTTTCTCTTCTGTTTCTGCTGCTGGGCTGCTTATACAGCATATATAGTAAGATAGTTTAGCTACCAGACAATAGGATCTTGCTTTTTATTAATGCACAAAACCAGGCTCTGAAATAATTGCCCCTTGGGATAGGAAATAAGGATGTTTCCATTTATTCCTGCATGCACTCAAGCAAAGCCAGTCAATTGTCTAATGTACTGGCTTGGGTTCTATTTATATGTTTGGAACATTAGAAATGTTGAGTTTCCATTACCTTAATGCTTTTCCTCTACACTATATTTTAGATGGTACATTATTTTGAGGCTCAACTACCTCATAAGCTGTGCCAGTAATATGAAACAAGAACAATCTCTTCTGCTCCGTTCACTGAAGAGAACAGTTAAACTCTGACCTGAACTTGTCTGTCATCAGAAATTATTAATCTTAAGGAAGATGTAATAGGTTAGTAACTACTTGGGAAATCTAAAAAGCACAGAGTTATCTGAACACACAGGGAGGTATTTGCTTTTTCCTGATCCTCAATTTCATGCTTCTTACTGCTTCTACAAAGGCTATTCCCCAACTGGCTAAAAGAAAAGGAAGTTCTAATATAAAACTCCTGAAGTTCTACTCTTAATTTCCTTTGAAAATGGGATATTAAAATAACTGTGTCCAATCTTGTCCCTTTCCTGGCTCCCAGAAAAATAATGGATTTGGTCTCTTTGAGAAGAGACTCTAAATCTAAAATACTAGGTTTTAAAAACAAAAATTCTGAAGTTGAAATGGAGCATTTTAATTACTGCCCTCCTGCAAAAATGTTTTTTGATATATACCCTCAAAATAATTGAATTTCTGTCACAGCATAAAAACCACTTGTGAAAAAAAAATAAAAAATCCAACCATCTCTTTCTTGGTGGGCTTCAGAGGATGCTGGGGTCTTCTCAGGCAGTGCTGGAGCATCTTCCATCTGTGGAAGCTGAGGGCATGGCCTTTGCAACCCTATCACCTGGTGCAAAATTATTAATATATAAGAAAACAAGGAAAAAGATTTAACTTCTTGAAGTTAACTGAAACCTGTTAACTTCATTTTTGATTCTGTTTTTGCTTTATGCTCCATTTGTTTCACTGTTACAAATGGTTCCTCTCACCCATCTCTTGGCTGCAGCCCTACCACTGTCTGTTCCTCTGCTCCCTCAGACTTTTGCTGTGCAGTTAAATCCAGTAATGCTTCTTGAAATGGGTCTAATTTGCTGTGCTTATTTATTGTAGCCCTTTCTTTTCTATTTTTTCCTGCATGTAATGTTTATGTACATCTTTTTAATTATTTCATCCTGATAATGTGCAGCCTTGGTCTGGGCAGTGGGCTTGGGCTGCCTTTTTTGTGTTTCTTAAGAGAAAGGAAAAAAAAGAGGGTGCTGTTAAGATTTTGTCCCCAGACTGTTACTTCTCTAGAAGAACATTATGAGGTTAGGAACAGAGATGCTTTCCTCTCTCTAAAAGAAATCCCCAAAGTATAACATGATTGAGATTTGGAGGGTTTTTGTACAGCGGAACCTGGAGCCAGTTTTGCTGAGCGCTCTGGGGTCCCGCTGGGATTGTGACCCAAGGCCTGGTGGTGAGCCACAGGAAATACATATGGAACCATGAAAAGAGAATTTGTTCCTAAACCCTGGCCACAGCCAGAGATACCGTGTCTGTAAAATCTGTGCGTTATCCAAACCAGTTGTGGTCTGTCATAACATTTCTATGGTGCCTGGCTATTGCTGCTGCATTGCCCAACCTCACGTTAACCACTTGGATGCATGGGTGACCCTCTCTGTAGAAATTACACGGGGTCTACATTGGAACCATGTTTTTTAATAGATCTTTAAATCCCCTTCTGTATCATTTGCTGCTTTCTCCCTCTTTCATTTTCACTTTCATAGGGTTATATAAATAAGCTTTCTCCCAGTTTCAGATGCCATTTTGCATTCATTGGGATGTTCTTGCATGTCTTACAGGGATGTTCCAGCTGGTTTCCATGGGCCATTGTTGTGTAAAGGCTGGCCACAAATATTCCATTTTTCCTCTCTTTTGGCTAACAGCCCTTTTTAACTGGTTCTCGTGAAGGCATTGTGCACAGGCTACTACTATTCCATTACACATTCCCTGAATATTCGATCTACAGTTTTACCCATAATTTAAAATTAAAACCATGTAATCATACAGACACTTGCTCTCTCTGCAATGAAACTCAAACACTTGTTCATTAATATAGCAGGAAGTTCTGAGACTTACAATGAACATAAGAGAAGTCATCTTTTAGGTGAGCTTTAGAGCTTACATTTTCAGGTCAGCTGGCATAAAACTGAGGGAAAAGTAGCAGTTTAAGAAGATCTGAAAGGTAGCATTCTTCAGCTGACCACTGCAATAAAGAAAATATTTCTGGTCAATTGAAAGAGCTCTTCAGTTACAACAGAAAATGGTCTAAAATGATGCCAGCTCCTTTGTTATAGACAGGGATGCTAAAGCGGAGAGAAGGGAAAATGTTTGATTGCAGCGATCTGGCAGGATGGTGTCTATCTGGGAGCAGAAACCATCTCTGCCAGGTCCTCATCCTGTCCTTCCTCCTTCGCATCACATCAGCTCCAAAGAGAAAGGGGAAAAAAAAAAAAAAATAAAAATGCAAACCACATGAACAGTGCAGGTTTTGGGGCATATTAGTAAAATGCATTGGTTTTTTCTTTGTAGGGCAGTAAATACCCTCGATGTTTCGTGTCTGCTTGTTGTTGGAAGACCCCAGACCTGAAAAGGCTGGACGATGCTGGAGCTGAGCTGGGTGATGGACTGAGCTGGAGCAGCTGGGCTGGAGGCACAAGTGGTTTTGGCTGTGCAAGAGAAACAGTAATTAACCTCCAGCAGAGGGGTAGGGCAGCTACCTGGGACCAGTAATTTTCTCCAACTCTTGCAGCAAAATTTACCTGAGCTCATTTGTCAAGCTTTGAATCCTTAAATCTATAACTCTAATTAATTAAGAATCTCTAATTACCCCAAAACAGTGCTCTATATTTAAGGCTAAGGTGTGGTGAAATCCAGAGAAAACATGAGAGAAGCTGGAGGATGTTCAGAGCTGGAGATGCCAGGAAATTGTGCGTTTCAGAGATCAAGGGGCACATAGGTGCAAGGGAGGCCAAATGGCTCCATGTGTCAGTGAGACCTAGGGCAGGCAAAGCCACTATCCAGTATTTGCCCTAAGAAAGCAATGACCACCAAACCTCTCAGCAGGGGTTCTTACACTGGGGACCCAAAGCCGAGTAACCTTTAGGATTTAAGTCTAAATCTTGATAATTTCTACACCAGAAGCACATTGGACAAGGCTCTGCTTCTTCACAACCTTGAACAAGAAACCCCAGTGGGGGTAGTATTGAAAACATCAGCGTAGATGTGTTCTGGCCCTGCCCTCACAAGAGGAAAAGGCCCTTTCATACTTGAGGTCTTATCATATTAAGTTAAAAATGTATAGCTTTTTACTAGGCTGTAACCAGTTAATGTGGCTCAGGCAAAGATGTGGACAGAGGCATTACTTGGAGCTACCATTTTTGCCTTACTGCAGAGGTTACCATTTTCCAGACCTCACACACAAGTTCCTAGAAGCCCAGGCTAACGCACATTTAGGACTGAGGCTCTGAGGTCATCTGATTAATTAAGGGGAGACAGCTGAGTTTAGGACTTAGGCTCTGAGGTCATCTGATTAACTGAGGGGGAACAGCTGAGTTTGGGGCTGATTGACTCCAGCGGTGCAGCAGCCATGAGCCTGCAACGTTTGTTTCTGAGCATTGTTGGGCTGAGTTTCCTTGGTGCTTGTCGGCATGATCCCTTCAGCAAAGGTAAGACTTCTCCTTTGTGTGCTCTGGGTGTCTGCTAGCAGTGTACAGTGGCTGTAGACAAGGTACATCTGCATGTGTATGAGGTCGTTGTGAAGACGTTAAAGGAGAAGAAAAATTATGCGTGCTTCTGGATGAGCGGTAGGGTCTCCTCTTCAGAGCCTCAAGTGCTGTTTTCTAGCACCAATAGTAGGAAATCTTTGTATTGTCTGGCAAATAAACACCTGTACTTAGTGGCATTGTCTGGTGGAAGATAAAAGTTGATAAGATCCTGGAGAGGCTGTTGTGAGGCACTGCTGTTAACTTCCCTGCAGAGAGTCTTTCCAGGGCTTCACTCCAGAAAAAAATAGGGGAAGGATTCAGAGTGATCAGTGGCCTTTGTTAATGCTTGAAGTAAAAATGTTCTCTACATGGTATTCTTCAGGACTTGTGTGATTGTGGTGTTAAAAGACAAAGTAAGTGTAGCTGAAATCAACCCTTTTTTTCCCCCTTTTTGCTGGCAGAGGTATGGGATAGCAAATTGCATCAGAAAGGTAAAGGTGAGAATGAGTCGTTGGGTGCTAGCTAAAAACGACGTGACAGAAATATGTTAAATCAATTATGGGATTTCCTTTCTGTTAATTTTTCTTACGTCGTTCAAGATGAGTGAAAAAAACCCCCATGATCAGCTGTTTGGATGGGTTGGTGAGGACATGGCAAACGCTGTCCCTGCCACCTTCCAGAAAACCTCGAGGGTTGCCCTCTGAGCTGTGATGTGCAGGCAGTGCTGACACGGGGATGCTCCGAAGCCTCTGCTCATGGGGACCTGGTCCCCTGGGCTGGCAGTGCGGGTGGGTGGTGCTGGGGCACCCCTGGGTGCTGACTCATGGTGCGGGGGCCACCTACAGAAGCAGCACCCGGCTCGGCAGCACCTGGCTTGCTCCGGAGGTCCCGCAGCCAGCACTGAGCAGGCCCCGGCCTGTTTGGGCTGGAGATCTGAGGAGATCAGAGCCGAGGCCAGGGGTGATATGGCCGCAGGCCATCATCTTACATAAAATCCACACATTTGCATAATGTGTTTTACAAGATTAAAACTGAGGAAACTTTTTTTTTTTTTTCCTTTTTGCATAAAAGGGAAGAAAATAGGTGAAAGAGCTTTACAAAAATGGGATATCAGAAACCTGTGGTTTCCAAAATGGCAGTGTCCATAACTGGGTGTGAAATGCTTTCGGGGTGGCTAATGTGGAGATCTGTCGTAGTGTACTTGGGGAAAACAACAATCCAGAGATAGGACCATAAACAGAAAGTGAACATGGGACCAGTGATGGGGAGACTCTTCCCTTCTGCAGGAGCTGTTCCTCCAAACTAGTTGGATGCTGCACGTAGGACAAAACCCTCCTTCCGCAGCAGGGCTGTGGTGTGGAGAGGGTTGCCAAAGCCTGTCGAGTCACAAACCCAAGGCGTTCTTGCTTTGTTTAATTACAGTGGGTAGCTTGGATGGTAATGCAGAGGTCAGTAAGTGGCCTATGATCTCCAGAAATGCACATTACTCGCAGCCGTGGCCGGTGCTGGCTGGGAGCGAGTGGATTTCATGCAAAGGCCACGGTGTGGGTCAGGCTGCTGCTGACTTGTTGCTCAGCTGTACACGTCTCCTGTGCTGGGCTTGCTGCTTCCCATAGGAGCTAATCCTGTACAAGTTCTTTAGTGGAAAAATATGTGGAAGTAAGGGGAAAAAAATTCTAGGAAATCGCAAAGATTAGATGTTTTCTCTGCTGTGATGTGTTAGGAAATGCTGGCTGGTGCTTGTGAAAGTCTGATAGGTATCCCAGAGTGTAAGTGTGGCCATGGACCTTGTTAGCCACAGCTGCTGCATCCAAAAAAAAAAGCAGAGAAATTTGCCACCTTAGGGAGAGCAGAAGCCAAAAAATGTCCCTGCTGTCTGGATGTAAATGTGGGCTTGGAAATGCAGTCAACCTCTCCTCTAAAAGCGTGAAACTTGGGGGCACGTGGGGTTCCTGGGCTGTGGCAGGGCAGGTGCCCTGCTCTCTCTCTGGGAATGGGGTGGCCAGGCTGGGCAGCAGAGCTGTCTGGAAGTTATTTTCAGCTGTTGCTTAAGGAACTGGCTATGATTTTAATAGCTGGTTTAACCGAACCGACCAAACTGCTGCCAGCACAGCCCTGTACTTGTAGGTGATGAAGAGACTTGAATGAGAAGCAGTATTGGATTTCCTGAGAGGCTTTGTTTTAGCAGGGTTTGGTTTACTAATCCCTCACCCAACCACTCCCTGCAGGACTCCCAAAGTTGTGGTCTTCAGCTTTTCCCCAGGACTTGGCAATGCTGTCCATGGCTATAACTGTGTACACGGGTGCATTCAGCTGTTTGTGCAGAGAGAAGGGCAGTGGCAGCTGGATGCAGGAGATGTAAATTTGTTGTGTTGCTTCAGCGGGCTACATCTGAAGTATCTGGCCAGAGCAAGCACATATTTAGTACCCCTAACTATTACTGAAATAACAGTAAAATACCCAAGTGCTTTGCACGTTAAGAAGATGTCTAAAAAGGCAAATTGCTTGCCTCAGGAGAGTTGTGAAGGGTGTGAGTGGGCTGGCACTGGGGTTCAGGGACAGGAAATCTGTACTGTCAGCATGGCCAGTATAAAGTGGTTGTATAAGGGACTGGACTTGTCTGGTGAAGAATTTTAACCTTTTTAAAAAAACTTTTATTATGTCTCTTCTCCTCTCCCCTCCCCTTTCATATGTCTTATGAAATAAGCCTCATAAAATTACTAGTCAGGGAGTGGGAAGTCTGCCTTGTACCAGAGTGCAAACTTAAAAACTGGAAAAAAAATGAAATAAATATGTTGAAAGGATTGCATGGAGTAGCAGCTCCATGTCTGTACTAACATAGCTTGTTCAGCTTGCAGCACTCTGTTTCTCTCTATGTTTTTCTGCTTCTTTTCTCCCATTCTTCCCTTCCTTTCTGGAGTTTATATCCCTGCCTTTTAAAGGGTGTCCCTGCACAGATCCAGGATGGGATGTGTGATTGTGCTGCTGTTATTGGGATGACACAAGAAAACCTGACTCTTCTCATGGTTCCTACACGCAGATCCCTGAACCCTAAATATGGCCTAGATCAGTGCGTGTTTACGGCTGTCAACACATCTTCCCCTTGGAAAGGTGGAAATAGTTATTACATGATGTGCTGGAGCTGGGATGTTGTGGAACTTTTGGGAGTGTAATGAGCCACATTACAATAACAAGTCAAGCAAACCAGTCTGTGCTGCTGCTGGGTGTGAGAGCTGATTCCTGGAGCTGGTGATTTGATGTCTGGCTGCTGAAAATCTCTTTATTTGACTCTTGTGTCCTATACTTAGTTCTGAGTCTTGAAAGACTCATACACAGGTGATGTTGGGACTGTGTCCTAAATACTTCATAGACAACAAAAGTTGTGGTTCCTAGCTTATCCAAAAGAGAAGTTTGAAGGAAAGAAGGTTCTTGTGCCTGAGAAAGAAACCTGAAAATTTATGAAGCCTGAACTGGGCAAATAATGGAAAGGACTAAACTTTCTCTTCTTTTTTCAAGTCACCGTGAAAGAGTGTTCCCTCTAGCAAGTGTTAGCTGACCTTTACAGTGCAAGGGAAAGGTGTTAAAGGATGTACACCCTTCACAAAAATACATGCTTAAAAAAACCTCAAGGCCCAGACTCTTTCTCCCATTAGTGTTAAAGTCCAGAGCCACCAGGCAGGTAGGAAATTGCCTCCCTGAGGAGGGAAGAAGCTGAGGATGAAGTGCACAACTGCTCTTGCAGGCTGTGCTGACTGCAGCCCGTTCACAGCGGGGCTGTTGCAGGACTTGCCGAGGGGAGACTTCCACAGTGATTTCCAGCATGAGAAACATGTGAGCATTTATGGTGAGTCACTACTGGGCTAAATCGCTGCCTAGCGATGCTGCTGGGCTGAACCATTTTGTAACTCTCTGTAGTGTAGGGGTTATTCTTCCTGTTACTTCTCTTGGCAGCACTAAGTTGTTGTGACAGTGATGTCGCTGGCCGCTGCTATTAATCCGGCCTTCTTGGAGATGCAAAAATCCTGCTGTATCTGGGGCGAGATGCGCAGTCCAATTAGTCTCTGCTCTGTAGTTAGCTGTTCTGAGTCATGTCAAAATACGATAGCCCTTGTGTGCAAGGGTTACGAAGTGGGGAGGGATGTGACTGGGAGTCCCTTTTCCATCACATTCCAGCGCCTGACCACACCACCTTATTATACAAGAGGGTCACTTGTCTCTGTACACCTCCGAGTTTTCCATGCGGTCATGCATTTCTGATCCATGCCTCAACTTCCTGCCTCATCAATGCAGCCCTTATCCGACCCTTAGCATCTCTGCAGATCCTCCAAAGCACAGCTTCTTATCCCCAGAGATGTGTGCTGGGTAAAACACTGGCTTTCTTGGGGTGTGTTGTGTTAGGGGGTAGAAGGAGCCAGCTGAAAGCTCGTGCCTTGTTCTTGCTCTCCCAGTAATGGTGGAACCGGGGCACTGTGCTCTCTGAACCTTGCTGCTCCACACTCTGTCCTTGGCTCCACTTCTTCCCCCGCCTTTGTTGGGAGAAAGTGGCCATATGTGCAGCAGGCAGGTGTCCTGCCTCCTCCTCGAAGCACCGGTGGAGTTTCTCATGTGCCATGGCAGGGAGCTCATTAACGCCGGCCCTGCATGAGGTCTGTGGCCGAGGGACGGGGCTGCCTGGCACAGGCTGCTCTGCATATGATTATTTCCACACAGTCCCCATCAAACAACCGCTCCTTCCGCACGAGCTCCTCTCTCAGCGCTCGGCACCAAGGGCAGTCGGGATGGGCACGGGGGGACTCTCCTGTTGCAAGTCTGCACGTATATACAGCCATGTAGGTGCAGCCTGGGCCTCACAGAGCAAAGAGTGGGGAGGAAGTTCGATAGGTCTTGGCTGTAATTTCCCTTCCAGCTTGAGAGATCCCCCTCACCAGAGAGACCTCAGCTTCATTTATGGCTTCTCAAAGTCTGTCTTTCACTTGCTGTATGGGGTGTTCATGCCCAGGTGCTGGTGGTGGGGCTGCAGGAGCCTCTGTGAGGAGAGGTGAGGGGCTGACCTATGTTGTTTCCAGCTGGTTCCTCAAAGCTCCACAACAGCCACAGCTGAGCCTGCTGATGATCCTGGGGGTATCCCTGTGAAAACAGGTATAAGAAAGGGCAAAATGCTGCCTGGGAGTGAGGGAGAAAGTGTGAGAAACAGCCCTGCCATCTCTAAGGAGGTGCTGGAGCAGAGATCTCCTGTGGGCCATGGAGGACTCTAGCTGGAGCTGGGGAAGAGTATGAGGGGGAAGGCACTGCAAGGAACGATACTGAAAAGTTGGCTGTAAAAGAACTCTCTAACACCTCTGTTCCCCATGCCCTCCCTGCTGCTCAGGGCAGTGGGTGGGAGGTAGAGGAGCTGGAAATGGAGTAAAGCCGAGCCTGGGAAGAAGAGCAGAGCGAGACGGTATTTTAATTTTGTCTTTTTCTCACCATCCAAATCTATTTGAATTGGCAGTATATTAGTTTCCCCTGGATCAAGTCTGTTTTGCTTGTGACATTAATGGGTGAGGGATCTCTCCATTTTTTATCTTGACCCATGAGCTTTTTCATCATATTTCCTCTCCTGTTGAGGAGGGGGATGAGAGAGCAGCTGGGTGGGTGTCCAGCTGCAATCCAACGTCAACCCACCACACTTCTACAACACTGTTTTCACCCAGCACTTATGCTATATCCTTGATTCTTTTTATCATAAACTTTCTTTCTTTCTCTGTTGTAAATCTGATCTGCACAGACTTCTAATTCACCAGGAACCTACTGGATCAATTCCTTATTTGGTGGGGGAGTATTGCAGCTGAAATGCGCCAGGTTTCAGGCTCTGGATTTCCTGGGCTATGAGGATTACGAAAGTTCATTGTAATGTCTTACAGCCTAACTACAGATTTCCTCAAAATAGTGAGCAGCATACTTAGAAATTTTAGCAATAGTTCAAGTTCTGTGCTTAAAAATATTAACTTGTGTGTGTGCTTGTGATGGCTCCATATGCAATGGCAAAAAACCCATGTGTGCAACAAATGCACACTGCACTCCCAGCTCTGCATGCACAGGTCTGAATACTTTGATTCATTCTTAAAATGTGCCTTAAACTCCTTCTCCTTTGCTTGGTTTTACTGTAATTGACAAAGCTGCCTGACTGAAGCAGTTCTGAGAAGCATTTCAGAAATCTAATGCTTAAGATTTCACTGTGGATTTTTGGCTTCAAAGTGATTTTTGTTATGTCCCCAGAGCCTGGTTAAATCCTTAGTTATAATGACTGCACACTGAAGGGTGCTGTTACATAGAAATGCTGTCCCATAATGGCTTCGTTGCTGTGGAAAATCCGATGTTATTTGGTCATTCGCTACGAGTTCCCTAAGCCATCAAGACATTTGCCTCAAGGCTACAAACACAAAGCTACAGGCAAAACCCTCTGGACATAATGAGTGGGCATTTATGCAGAACTAAAAACTGGAACAGCTGAGCAGTAGATCTATGAATAGCAAGCATGCCTCTAAGCACAAAAGACATCATTCTGGAATAAAGGGGTTTATAATGGTTCTGACATCTTGTATGTCAAGATCATGCTACGTTGTTGTAACTTTTTTTTTTATGTTTGTTTGTTTGAACCACGTTCCTTAAGTAAGGTTTGAGTAATTAAAGGAAACCCTATAGCTTTGGTAAGAACAAAAATTGGGCAACTGGCACTTTTGGCAAGATCCATCATTTTGATCATGCTTGCTAGGGAACATGCTTATTCCACCCTTCAGATTTAGGGGAAAATCCTTAGGGGTTTGTCTTGTATCAGCAGCTCCAAAAAGCTTGAATCTAATGTTAGCTGAGAAGTGTCTTCTGATGGAAACGTGAAGGTTGGACTAACCATAAACTACAGGGTCAGGGAGTCAGGCAATACAAAGGAGGGTAATAAAATTCAGAGTGATTTGGATCAACAGGGAGCTGGAGGAGCTTAAGTTGAGAAATGTACTGCAGCGAGGTCGCGAGCCCTTGCGAATCATCTATGGGCACTTCTAGCTATACAGCAAGAACAAGATGGAAAGGGATGTGTGTCCCTTACACCAGGAGCATAATCAAAACCCAGAGTAAGTTAGAGCTGGAGTCAGAGTATAGAGATATACTAGAGGAAAATTTACTGGGGAAAGGGAATGTAAGAATACAGAGGGATAATAAATTCATGTACATATGTTTGCATCCACATGTATCTGATCAGTTCTTGAGGCACTATTGATTTCCAAGATGGTGTGTGGGGTTTTTCAGGGTTGGGGTTTTTTGTTGTTTATTTTCCAGCCCTGGTGCCAACATGCTGTAGGACTGGGGGAGGGGCTGAGCAACCTTTTGTGGCTGGGAAAATGTGCGAGCTCAAACATGTTTTGCAATCCTTGCAAAGTAGTTTGGGCCTTGCAAAACCATGGGTTGTAGAGATGAGGAAAGCCCTAGTACTGTGAAGTTCCTACAGGGAAACGTGGCAAAGGGATTAGGTGCTAATCTCTGACCTGAGAAGATGTGATGAATGTCTGTGCTGCAGACTGTAATGCAGCATGGAGATACCTGAGCTGGTTGTGACTAGCTTATTTGGCAGAACAACCTGGCTCTGCATTTTGGGGTATGGGAAGCAAATTTCCCTTCCACCAGCAGAGTAAGTTAACCCATGCAGAGATCAATGCTAGAGAATCCAGAAAGTATCTTGGCAGAAAACTGTAGCCTACAATCCAGCTGTGCACCCCATTTCCTCATGTCCCAATATCTTGCACGGCCACAAGCAAATTATTACTCTTGGCATGCACTCTTCTTATCACTGAAAACAGGATATCATGCCTATTTTGCATGATCACTCTGAAGAGAAGTAGACTTTGAACTGCAAGATGCTCAGATATGGAAGGATGTTCCTTGGGTTGCTTAGAAAGACAAAGGGATTAATGTCATTATCCTTCCATCTTCTCCCTCACAGCTATTACTGACGGCTTTTCCAGACTCCTGAAGCCCTGTTGGGAGAATGACAGCTTGGCCCTGACAGTAAGTGATGGTTCTGTAGCCACTCTTGAGAGACTAATTGTGATAGAGCAGCCTGGAAGAACAGGGATGGAACTGTTCCCTTTATAAATGCTAAGTTAAAACCAAGGATGTCTACTTGGCCAAAGTGATACTGGCTGCAGTTGTATGAAGGTGTGGAGACATGTCCCTGCTGCTTATTGCAGTGAATGGTCCTGCCATGCAGACCACCAGTACGGCAGGCTGGTCACGGAGTCAAATTTTGTTTTGCTCTGTGTGTGTCAATTGTATTTCAGGCAAAGATTTTAATTTTTTCCTTGGAAAGCATCTTCTACTGTTGCATATTTTAGTAGCATCTCTTTCTCAGTTTCTCTCTCTGTGACTGTTTGGCAGAGAAGAGGTGATTTGGCAAAGAGGGATCTTGGCTGAGGGGAGACTGAAATCAACTTCAGTTATTTGGGTGTTCAGTCTTTTTGTTTATTTGACTGGAGATGTGTATTCTTGGCTGTTCAACATATATCCAGATATAAAGTGAAAACAGGGCATTAAAATACTTGTATTTTTGTGTATCAGCAAGTGAATGCTAAAACACAATTTGCATAGTGATAGCAAAACTGGAAAGGCTGAGACTTGTGTATACTGGAGATCCTTTTTCATCTACCATCAGTCTCCCAGCACACACAAGAGAGACACAGCCTTGTAGTCATCTCCTGCTGTGGTTGTATGTCATCCATCACTAGAGGCCCCTCAAAAGCAACTGAAGGAAACTCATGAGCAAGAGTAAATGTCTCTGTTCACAAACCTGAAGGGAAGCAACTGTAGTTTAGTCTCTGATCCCATGCTTATGCCAGGTTTCTCTTGACCTCCTGACTTGACTCTGCTTCTACCCCTTCAAGCTGGTTTATGTGTAAGTGCCCCTAGAAGCTGCTGTCTCCATTGTGTGGAAGGGCATGAGAGTTACTCCTTTCTTGTGCAATGAAACTCTTCCAAACAGTCAAAGAATTCTCCTGTTCACAAAACCTCTCCCTTATCAACTCTCTTGTGTACAAGCTGCATTATAACAATGTAGCTTGAACAGCACTGCAAGCTTATTTGCTTTGTGATTTGTGGTCGGATCATTGCATTTCAGCATTTACTGATGAAAGGAAATAACTAACAAGACGCTGGTATTTACATTAATTGTGGCTTTGGGGAGATAGTCCAAAGAAAATTATGCTAAAGCCAGTTATTATGTGTCTCTCTAACAATTAGAATGAAACCCAAAGTTTATAAAACAAAAGCTGATCTCAAACAGATTTTAGCTGCTACTGGGTATTTTCCCTTTCTAGAGATTGTGTGGAAAAAAACCAAAACAGTTCTCCTTTCTTTTTTTCTTTTAATTTCTTATTTCTTTCTTTCATCCATCTTCTAAAAAGTGTCAAGCACATGGCTTGAAAGATAGCATTTGTGCTACTGCAAGAGATACTCCTTATTTACATGGAGCAGGATCTCAGCTTCCAAGGAGGCCTACAGGGGTAGGTCAGTTGTCATACACAACACATATTAAATGACAGGATTTCCTCAGTTAAAGCCATAGATTTTTGTTGGTTTAGTTTTCATCTCAACGCAGGCTTATGCTCTGTAGGTTAAACAGAGGTTTGGTTCCAAAATCTTCAAGGTACTCCAGCCACATTTCACTTATGTCCCACTAGGTAGTCTTGAGTGTCCTAAGACCATACTTCTACTTCAGTTTGAACTGTTTCTGGATGCTAATTCAACACTTTTTATAATGTTAGGTGTATGATGAGAAGTAATTTAAGGTTTCTTAGGATGGCTCACTTGCCAGCATAGTAGATCCAAGAAACAAACACAGATGTGAGATTTAAATTGTCCTTTGGCATAAAGTTCTACCAGGACTTTTCATGCTATAAACCACAAACTATGCCCAATGGAGACTTCTAACACTATTCTTTTTTTAGCTTCTGACTTCACAGGTGAGCAGGGATTTGTAAAACCTCGTTCTTTGAGTAGATGTTGATGCTGTTTGTACATCCCTGCCAATGGTGGGATTTGTCTCATCAAACTCTAGCTGTCCAACCTGAGCTTCTTGTGGAGGCTCCATTTCTAGTGAAGAAATACAGACACTTCAGAAATATGATTCATCTGACTTGCTGTCATGTCTATTTTAGGGACGTGCCCTAAAGTAAGGCAAAATTAAGTCCTTTCCCAAAAATTCTCCTGTAAGAAGGGGGATTTTGGATGCTGTGTGGAGGCAGTCTGGGCTGCCTTTCCTTGGATGACCCTGTTACCAGACTTTACCCTTACATCACTCCACAAGTCCTCAGCAGATCCAGGCACAGGAATGTGTGCCCTGGCACATGCCTACAGGAGGCGGGCACATAGACATGTTCATGCTGACCTTGCTTTGGGGTTATTCTGCTCACCCCTCAGCTCATCAGAGTCAAAGTGGACAGCACCGTTTGATATGTATCTGGCCACCAAAAGGCTGCAGACTAAAAGTGTAACTGGTTTTAATTATTAAGGCATAATTTAGCTCTTCATGTTTATAGGATAATTGTTTCTTTTTTAATATAATTTAAACTTCGCAATACAAGAAACAGGCCTGAACCTGCGGATGGAGTGCTGGAAACTGTCTTAAGAAGATTAAGGTCTCTTAATTGATTTCACATAAACAGGTGTGACTGAATTCATCAGAAGAAGGCTAAGGCTAAATGTATTCTGCTAATTATGCAAAAATTGCCACAGTGCGTGCTCAGTTGAGCAACTGCCTTCCCTTTGCAAGTGGGATCATTCCTCAGCTGCATGTCAAGTGGGAAAATTGACATTTCCTAAGCAAATGATCCAACCTGTCGTACACTGTTGAAATTTTTTTGCTTGTAGATACGTTGGCAGTGGTGGTTTTGGCAGCAGGAGGTGGGAATGTCCCTTGCGTGCTGTTGTGTGACTGGTGGTGTGGGAGGACAGGTGTCAGAGCAGGGCTGCGTCGTTTTCTAACCTTCAGGAATCTGCATTGGTGAAAAATCCTGTTTTGGAGAACTGAAGGAGTAACTCCATTTAAAACGCTTGCTACTTGCTGTTTATGATTGCTTATGTGACTCCTTTAATTTTTTTTTTTCTTGTTTAAGCTTAACTCCAGGCTTTGGAGATGCATAGGCTGGACAGTGCAGCAGTGCACAGGGCACCCTTTGTCTTGGGTTTCCAAATAGCCAGTAAGGGGAGTATATAACTCCTCATGCAGCTGACAAACAAGCATGTTTGTTCTGCTTACTCTGAGCTCTTTCCCATCTGTCTTCCTAATCTTACATCTTGAATGAACAAGAAAGAATTGATGATGTTGACCATAGTTGTAGAATAGGCCAAAAGTTCTGCTTTTGAGATGGACATCTCAAAGACCACCTAGGTGTGATAGTGAATGGCGTGACAAGATACAGGCAGCACAGCATCACGAAGGCCCTGCAATTACTCAGTGGTGCTCCCAACAAAACCACTTGCTGATGAAATAGTTCTTTGAGTCTCCAAATTGAAGGATGACTAGTATTTAAGGTGTGCTTTCAGAGGCAAATTTGCACATAGATGGTGATCTAAAATTAGTTTTGTTGCTTAAATCACTGTTTTGTAATAGCAAAGATATTGCTTGTAACGTTGAAAATCAATCTAGAAAATCATATCCCACTCCTATTACTCTTTTGTTTGTTTTTTTTTGAGACCCAGATGCATACTTAAATCAATGAGCAGTGACTGATGAATTAGTAGCTCTGTGACCATGTGTTTTACTCAAGTTAAAGTGAGCAACCACCAGGTAATAAGGAATAAAACGTTAATAGTTTTGTGCTATGTTTACAACGAACGACCGCCCTTAACTGCATCTCTGCAGCACACTTGGAAACGATCTTCTAAGTGCAGATGCACAGTTTAATGTTTATTAGTAAAGGTATTCACCATCTGTTCAGATTTTCAGCTCAATGTTTAGAGACAAGGCTCTCTGAAGTACAAATCTTATTCCTAGGGGATCCCAGCAGGAAAACCTGCTTGTGGATGCAGTGGCTGTATCTGCACCTGCTGAACGTGAATTGACATTACACTGTTACCAAAAGAAAAAGTTAAGCATTATAAATGGACTAAACCATGCAGAAGAGATAATATTCCATTCTTCTTGGTACTGGTAAAGCATTAGTAGAAAGACTATATCCAGATTTAGGCACTGCACTTTGGGAAAGATATGAACCAGATGAAGAACGTGTAGTAAGGAAGGAAAAAAAAATAAGAAATTTGGGGAAAAGTTTACAAAAAAAGATTGAACTTGGGGTTGCTGTTCTTGCAGACAAGGCTGGGAAGGCATTCTAAGCCTTCAAAAAGAAGGAAGCGAATTTATTCTGTGTACCCATTCACCCACAAGAAGCTATTTCTTGAATGTAAAGCTAGACATCAGGAAAACAAGTTTTAGCAGTAAAAGAATATTTGTAATAGATTGTGAGTTTCAGCTGAGGAAAAAATTAGACAAACATTAGTCTGGAATAAGAAAGGGAATAGCTGGAAGACTGCTTGAAATCCCTTCCAGTCCAGTTC
Organism: Brachypteracias leptosomus; assembly: GCA_013401335.1. NCBI lineage: Eukaryota > Metazoa > Chordata > Aves > Coraciiformes > Brachypteraciidae > Brachypteracias > Brachypteracias leptosomus. Next base: position 376,498 of record VYZX01011670.1, read on the forward strand.
TTCTGATTTTTATGTATATATATGTATTTTTTAATAACTGCTGTAAGCATTCTTGCACCATGAGTTAGGAAAAACTAACTTTAAAAGGTTGAAACTTCAGTTGCTGAAAAATCATTCCTTATTCCAAGCAAGCCTGTCAGCTTAATTTCCCTGTCCTGAATCACAAGCTTTGCTTCTATGGAAGCATCTTCCCGTAAATGAAACGTGATCAAGAAATTCTTTGGCAGTTTCCTGCCAACTTCTCCAGAAAACCACCTATTGGTAACATAACATTTATCAGAACGTACTGCCCTGAAGGACAGAAGAAAAAGATTAAATCTTGAATTATGCTGATACAGAGAAGAATCGTATTATCTGCCTCTCACTCACTCTCACTCAAACTTGACTTTATTTTGCAAACAGAAAACCTGTTTGTAGCCATCTCTGTTTCAGACATTTCCTTCAGGCTGACTTTTGGCCGTTCTTCATAGAAACTCTTTTTTTTTTCTATACATCCAGGCTTCATTTGATTTCTGAAGGACATGTGTGCCCCAATTCCTTTGCTTCTCTGAAACCCCAAGCTGTACACTAATCAAGAGCTGGCTGACAAGGCATTGCAAGTGGTGGGATTGAAACACTGCCTTGAAATATTTAGATAAATTAGGCACTTCATATTTATTTGCTGCCTAACATGAAACTCATTCGATTTTATCAAAACAAGATCATTTAGCCTGCTCTGCTGCTTTTGTGCTGACCATTAATCAACCTCTAAGACTAGAAACTGGTCCATGATGGTTTTAGGCAGGGGGGCAGTTGATGTAGGCACCTTGTGTCAAGGGGAGTGTGCTGCTGCACGGCAGCTCTGCTGCAGGATCCCTGCCTGCTCCTCTCAATGCAAACCAGTCGTAGGCAAAACATCTTCAGGGCATGGCTAGAAGGGGGGAAATGATTGATTGAAATAGGTTTCCAAGTGATTTATCTAATGCCGAGTTATTTTCCACATCCTCTTCAATTGATGAAAAAACAACATAATGCACTGAAACCATTTTGCTCTCCAAGGTGTGAGGTTATACTGGAATTACTGGTACTTTTCAGTGGTTGGAAGCACACAGCTCTTGGCCCCCTGCCCCATGATACAGCCCGGGCTGGTACAAGCAGTTCTGCAAAACATGTAATTTTACTTCACTTGTTTTAATGATCAGGAAACATACACTTTTAAACTGATCTCTACTGTGCAATTACATGTGTTTTCATGGAAATACTTTTTTTTTTTTTTTAAATTAGTTTCATTCCTATAATGACACTAGCTAGACTGCTCTATTAGTAAGCAAAATGATCACATTCTTTTGTCAGACTGCTTAGCTTTCAAAATCCAATTTTGTTCCTGTTAAGAAACCAGATCAGAACTGATTATTTTAAAAAGGGGAAAAAAAAACCTTTCTCAACTCTGGAGAAATTAGATCTATAATTGTCCTAGTAAACTCTAAAACTTGACAATGACCAAGATCTGTTTTCAAGTCAGTTACAATTTGATTGAAAAATATAAACAAATGTTTCTCTTTAAAACACACAAACAAAAAGATATGTGAATTGTGAGGCTTCCTAATTATTTTCTTACGCTGTCGTGGAAGGGGCAAATGGAACAAAAATCTCTTCTCTGTGTGTGGCAGAGAAGACCAGAAATAATAGGTTAAAATTGTAGGTGAGAAGCTACTTAATAAAACTTGATTTATTTCAAATGGCTTGTGAAAGAATACAATAAATTGGGCTGGATTTTGAAATGTTTGGGTCATAAATATTATCACAGGCTCCCGAACATGAAAGCTATTGAGGTTTTGGGGGATCTGCCTGTAAAATTGCAGGAATTTTGAGGTGGGGTATGTTAGTCCTTCCGTGGGAATGTCGCTGGCTGTCTCTGGGACTGCAGATTGAGATATTATTGTGTAAATGAAACATCAAGTATTCATTTTCCGCATATGAGATTCAGTAATTACTGCACTCACACAGTGGATGACAGCTGTTATCATTCTGATGAAAAGAGCCCTAAATTAAAATCCTGTGGCTTTGTATAGATCCCTGTCAAAACCAAATGTTAATTTTTTTGGCTGGTCAGCCTCTTCCTTCCTCGAGCCCTCTGACAGGTACAAATAAGGACCAGATCTTTGTTTCTCCTTTCTTGGGTGTTCCCTGGCACGCTGAGAGTTTTGCAGCTGAGAGAAGAAATCCATGATTAAATCTTAGTAGATTTGTGCATGTACCTGGTGTTCATACTTCAGCTAATACCGGGGCTTTCTACATATGTGCAAAGACTAAAAACCACCTGGATCTACTCCCTTTTTTGTTTCTGTTTGTAAAATGTGGTGCATTTACACAAAAAGAAAGATGTTCAATGACCAGGATAGACTCTTAGCACAGCTGTCTGCACACCCAGAGCAGGAGCTGTGGGAGAAGCAGAGAACTTTGCCCCACTTTGGCTGCAGAGTGGAGTGGCTCGCATGGATTAACTTGGTGACATCTGTTTGGGTGATACCCAGTCAAGATGGGGAGCTGCTATTCGTACCCCTCTGTTTTCTTTGGAAGCCTTTCCCAATTACAGGAGATTTAAACCTTTCATATGTCGTTATTTCAGGCCGGATGTCAACTGCCAAGCACTGCCATGCTCTGCAGATAACGAGTCAAAAAAGAGCTCTCTGGAAAGGCATGTGTGACACACAGAATACCTGCTGCCCATCAGCTCCTCGTGCAGGAGGGGTTTAAGATGTATGGGAAAGCCTTGACATGTGCCCGTGCTGTGAAGGGACGTGGGGGCTGAGTGAGCAGCGAAATTAAGGGCTTCTCTCTGCTGGTTTAACCACCGATACACAAACATCCCACTACTGCCAGAGACCTCAAAATGCCGTGTGACTTGTACAGTAAATACATCTAATGCTACCCAGCAGTCACTCTTGATTTTTTCTGCAATTAATAACCCAGTGGTATGACTTACAGCAGAAGTGGTCTGCCTCTGTTAAATTTACTTGGAATGACTTCTGGTTTACAAGGACAAAAATCAGGCCTCCAAGAACACTATTCTGTGTTTCTTATTTTTACTTAAAACCTCCCCCCCAGTTTATTGTTATTGTTGCTGATTTCTTACAAAGGTGCAGGATAAAAAGAACTTGGATGGAGAAGGACAGATACAGGGTGAAGCCCTGTGGGTTTTGAGGACCCTTGTTCTATGCAAATTAAGTAGGACACAGCTTGAAGGGCAGAAGCGAGGCTTGAAACACTTGAGGGTCCTGGGGCTCGTTGGGGAAAATGTGGATCTGCTTTGGGTTCTTAACTTCATTTCTATACTGGAAATTGTTCATAAAGCAAATTAAAATCACTGATTTGTCCCCCAGAAACAAAGCAATCGGATCAATTTAAGAATAATAACAAAGATTCTTTATTTTTTGAAGGCAAAGAGAAATAATCTCTTTAGAAAAATAAAGTACATGTCCCAAAGCAGAACAGCAACAACAAAAGCTCTTTTGAGCAAATATGGCAAAAGAAAGCTTAAATGTAGTCAAGTCCTCTGCTTGTTTAAGATAATTTGCTGCAAACAGTAACTTTTCTGCAGTATTAGAGTGGCCAAGTAGTAAGTGAACCAGACTTCTGGTTTTCTGAGGCAGAGAAATGTCTCCCTGGGATTTTAGAGATGAGAATGTTTTGGCACTTAACAGCATTATAATTTTTTTGTTGTTGTTTCTTCCCTTTCTGTCTAAAGCTGCAAGGATAGTATGAACATTGCCTGTGGATGTCATTATTTCAGTGCCCCGATCATTTGCATGCACAAAGTCTTTGGAGTTTCCATGTTGTACAGATTTTCCTTTGACTACCTGGCCGAGAAAGGAAATGTGAGTTTAATAGTTTTTGTACTTTTAAAAGCTGACTGGGCTGGAGATAAATGTCTTGGCTTTGAGGACTTGCAGCTTGTGAGAATCTCACGCATCCCTCCTGAGAGGGAGACACGATGGCGTGTTGGTGCCTTTTAACTCAAATGTGGGGCTGGAGCTAACTTGGATTTCTGAGATTGAAAATTGCCAGAAGCCTTTTCTTTTTTGCTTTCTGTTGCTCTCCTTTGGGCATATGAAACAAGTCAGGACTCTCTCCAAATAGACATGCGTGCAACTTTTCTTAATCAGCCAGCTGCCTTTATTTTATTTAGTTTCTCCTCATGGCAGAGTAGTTTTCATGCTTTTTGAGGCGGGTGGTGGGAAGAGAGGAGACCTGTGCTCACTCAGAATCATCTGTTCTCGTTGCTGGCCTGGCTGTGATGGGGAGATTTCATGGAGAAGCAGGACATGCTGCACTGCAGCTTCTCATTGCTGGGCTCTGCCCCGGGCTCTTGTGCAAGCACTTACAATTTTGGGTTTTGTGAATATTCTAACTTCACAATTTCCTGAATACTTCTGCCGTTTATTTATTCCTGCCTTTTATTTATATTAATAGAAGTGCATGCAGACACAGAACTGAGGCTTAAAAAAAGTTCAAGCCAATACTTGCAATTTTTTCTGAGATATTTTCACAGCTCTAATATTCAAACGCTGCTTTTACTAATTAAGTTTTCTTAATTATATGATTTGCAAGATTAAAAGGCCACTGCCAATATAAACCGCATATTGCCCCTAAACTGTTAGATTATTAAACTGAATTTTTAAATTAATTTTTACTTGCCATGATTTGTATTCTGTTTGTTCTGTACTATTTTAAGCTTGGATAATAAATATCATGTCAGTCTCATATTCATTTGTGGACAATTCCAAGTTTTCAGTGCTACAGGGTAAGGGTTTGAAAGGCAACAGCACAATTTTTTTGTTTTGTTTTAAAGAATCATTTTCTTAATTCTGTTCGTCTTATGCTTTACAGAAGACTTTTATTTTTAAACAAAGTAGAAAACTAGGCTAAATATAAGTTGACAGCATCTCTTGAAATTATATTCTTGTTTATGACAGTGTAGAGGAGAGGCACAAAAAGTCAGAGGTCATTTTTTATATGCAGCAGATTCTCATATGCAAGAATGTCTGGATGTGTAAAGTGTCTGTACAAGACTGAGTCATCTCTTCTTCCCTGATGGAATTTCTCAGGGCTATTGCTGTAAAAACTGCTTGTGATAAGAACATCTTCCTGGTGATGTGTTTTGCAACCCTGGCATGTTCTGTTTGAAGCACCTTAGCTCCCTGGTGATGGCCACAGCTCCTTGCAGACCACAGGTGGGTGACTGGACATAGAGAATAAGGTCATTGGGCAAAAGCAGGAGCTGAGCCACCACCGTGGGGTAGCAGGGCTGCTGTGTGCAGGCCAAGCTCATGCTGATCAGGTGGAGATGGCAGAATTGTGCTGGCTTGGCCTGCTGCTGGTGAGCTACTGTCCTGGGCAGAGACTGGGGCACTTGATGGAGGACACGTTTGGATGGAATTGGTGGGAGCATTGAATTTTTGGCCACACCATGGGAATCTGACAGAGCACGAGGCAGTTTGGTGGTTCTGATTTGTTGGGCTGGCCCTCATCAGTTGTGCACATTCCTACTGGTGATAAACTCCTTGTTCCTGTGGAAGAGCTTGAATATAGAGTTACGCTTGGGGATCCGTTTTGGGGCTAATTGGTACTATAGGTGGCATGGCAGCGTGGTTTGGGAATGGCTGGGGACTGGTTCCCAAGTGCCCTTATCCCAGTAATGCCGTGAGCAGTGGTGGGGCCAGGGCACGGGCAGAGCTGCTGGAGCTGTTGTGGCTCAGACCTGGCCACCTCCCCTCGAGTGTTCAAGCACTTGGTTGATGTGATGTGGAAAGGAGCCACAGAGAGATGCAGGAGTAAAGCAAAGTGTTTTCTTTGGGTGTACAGCAGTTTGACAGGTGATATCAAATCCTTGTTGAACACAGCGGTGATCAGTGCAGGGAGCTCAGCCTTTTGGTCAAGAGCACGATGTTTTTATACAATTTCAGTTTTGGCTCCTGCATATTTACTATCTTAAGCAAACTGAAAGCAGAGCACACCATGGTGAGTAGAAACTTGCATAACAGCTAATTGTTAGTTTGTTGTGTAATGGAGGAAGGGTGAAACTCCTTGGCGGAGTTGCTTATTATATTTTTTGCCTAAATTTCAAATACTCTGGGCCAACACTAGGAAGTGCTATAAAGAGCTATAATCAGGTCATCAAGTGATTAAACTGATATGATAAACTCTGCTGCTCTTATGCTATAGAATTCTCTTCCTGCCAGCAGGGGCAATAAGAACATATTGGTCACATGATCAGATAAATAGCTTATGTGATGATTAATTGCATATACTTTTTTTTTTTTCTCCCAAAAATGTAGACCTTGCTCTGCATCAAGGTTACAACAGGCAGCCTGTAACACTGGCTCTGGTAGGTGCTCCTCCAGGTGCAAAGAACTACTCGCACACATAAATAGTAGGAGTAAGGCCAATATATGCTCCTTGTTTGAAATGCAGATGCTTTTTGAGGAGAGAGGAGAGCTGAAATCTGTTTAAACAGCAACAGTAGTGCTGAAGAAGTAAAAACATGAAACAGAGAAAGCAACCCCCAACACCAGTTGTTTGGGTTTTTGGGGGAGGGGTGGAGGTGAGGCATGTAAGTATCTTGAATGCAGAATTCATAGGGGAAAACTAAGATTCTGGTAATTTGCTGTTGTGGATGGATTTTTGAAAGAATACATGGTTCTTGATTATTTGTCTCCTATATAAAGTAAAACTGAACATTTCAAACAATGTGTTGAGCACATGCACGTAGTCTTAGATATCGAGGAAGGAAGATCTTTCACTGAAAGAAAACGGTCAATATTTTTGTCATCTCACAGAAACAAGATGTATTTAACAGCGCTTGAAATGGTGGGACTGGGGGCATGGAGAAAAGCTTTGTTCTGTTCATGACTTCCTGAAAAATCACATTGAAAAAACCACACCATGTGTGAGCACACGCAGAGATGACAGTGCAGACATGCCATTGGCTTTAGACACTGTCTTGATAAGGACCTTTCTCAGAGCCAAGACCGAGTCCCTTTCAGAAAGCTGCCTCTGTTGTGCTGCTGTCCCACTTTGTCTTTTTTTTTTTTTTTTTTCCCACTGCAAAAGATCTTGGATTGAGGGATTGTCCTGATGATCTGTTCAGTGTTCCAAAGGGGCTGATTAATCTGAAAAACCCAACAAGACAGCTGAAACTGCTGCCAAAAACTGTCATCCGTTCTGCTTTCTCAACTGCCAGCTTTCTGTGCTTTTGCTGCAGAGACAGGTCCACTCTTAAAGATGCAGCTTGACATTTCCTAATACAGCAGCAACAGGGTAAATGATGGGGGGGTGATGTAGGGGCTATGAGTTTTCCCATTATTCTGTCACTTCCAAGTAGTGTTTTTTATCTCCTGAGGTGGCACAAAGCTCAGTGCTGCTATTAATTCTTGTCTGCTGAATGCAATTAATCCAGTGGCAGAGAGGATGGAAATATCTGGAGGGGAAGGTGGCCCTTGAAGGTCAATGTGGTGGGGTTTGTATCGCATGGTTTGTTGTCTGTACGTTTCACAGCTCTGTGGTTCATGGTGGTAAGAAAGGTGAGTTATTCCTGGACTAGATTTCCTATACACTCACCTAAAGCAATTAATAATAATGCTTTATTCCTGCTGTGCATGGGAGTGTGAATGCTGATGCTAAGCAAGAGAAAAGGAGGCTCCTTGGTGTTCAAAGGGAGAGATTTTGGAGGTCTGGAAGGAGGAGGGTGGTCTAGCTCTCCTTACCTGACCCACATGCTGTTTAAGGTGGGGTGAGCCTCTGCCCCCCCC
>VYZX01011670.1:384295-434993 GCA_013401335.1 Brachypteracias leptosomus
GCTAGTGCACACTGGGATTGGAGGCAGGGCAGCAGATGATGGGAGCATCCGGCCCCACCGTGGAGTTGTGACACCTCCACACCACGATTCTGGGTGTAGGGCTTTTCTTTTCAGATGCCAGAACTGAGTGTCTTGCTGTGACTCCCTAAGGATACTCTTCAGCTGTGGAAGCATAAGTCAAAAGGGAAAAAATAATTTAAAAGAAAACTGGATAACTGCAATCAAAAGCTTGAGGGAGTGTTTAATGGGGCCATTAATAAATGACTCAGGCAGCCAATGGGACATAGCCTTTGGTCTCATGCCTTGCCATACTCCAGTGGCACACCATAATGAACCCATAAAACGTGCCCCATCAAGCCTTAGTGCTTCAGCACAAAACACTCCTGAATTTAACGAATGGTGGATGACAAAGTGGTGCCTCTAGTAAACACCTGGGACAGCCAGTGCTGAGAAAACCTGATTAGGAGATGGATTTTTTCTTTTTTTAATACAGAAATCTTCAACTATTTGCAGAATTTTTAAGAACAGTGAAGTGTTCTGGGTAAAGAAGAGGAACAACCTTCTGAACTTTAACTTGCTGGCAGATCTCTGTGTTAACCCCCACCACGTATGCAAATGGTGAGAGGTGTAAATGTCTCCAAGGCCGTTTTGCTGTGTTAGCGATTATGTTTTGATCCTGAGTACAGCTACAGAAAACAGTGCCTTGTAATAGCAATCATTACTGTTCTAGATCCTCAGATAGCATAGTGCAGGGTGCTACAGAAGCCCCTAACTGAAGATTAGATTTGATTAAATACACCCCCAGCAAACTGGCTCGGGTGTGCCAATTAACTTGGAAATGCAGCAGTGTTTTATTGCTTTAGGAATGAATGGTACTTATTGGCTTCTTATATAACAGTTTGACTTCCTCATCCAGTCAGAAAACTGAGCATCTGTCAGACCATCAACCCATAAATGTCTTCATTAGATCTGATAAACAGACCATGGCAAGCCAGAAAGTTGGAAGGTACCACCCTTCTGCCTGGGGGGCTGGACTCACTTAACAGGCTTAAAAGGAGGGATCATGTAAAACAGGGAGAAATGCTCTGGGTGAGCCATACAGCAGAGCTGCTCTGAGACGTGCCCAGGTGCAGCACTGAAATAACCTCTCTTAGGGCCATAAGGGACTCTTCCCCATCCCTGTTACCAAACAAACAAAACCTTGGCAAGTAACCGGTTCAGGAAGCTGTCCCCAGACAAATTGTTGGGTGTGATCCCAATATAGTTGGGCTTGAGCCTACTGACAGCTGAGATCCCTCTGGAAAGCACAGGTTGTTGGTTTGAAGGAGCTCTGTGACTCAAAGACTGGGTTTTGTACCAGACTGAGTGGTGTTTGCTGGAGGCTCTCTTGCTGAGCCCTCCTGTTGCCCTGCCTCTAGGTATTCTGCTCCTGCTTTCTTGGTCCTGCACAGAATCTGGTTGACAAGCCGGGAGCATCACCCACAAATACTTCTCCTGGCAAAGTTTTGAGACTGTCAGAACAACCCTCACCTTGAATGGTTGTACAACCCTTCCACCTGACCTTCAGTACAATAAAGCCTGTGGCACTGGCAGCAGAGCTGCTGACAATATTACAGTAGAAGATGAAGTCCTTAATCACGCAGGGATGTAGAGATATTTTATTATTTCCTCTCAAAGCATTAACAAGATTGGAGAAGGCACAGGCAGAGGAGCTTTTAAATGAGTCTTCTTTCAAAGTGAGGAACTTTTTCATCTTCTACAAACCCTTACCTTACTCTGTGCCCTGATAAATCTTTCCCTTTAAATAAAGCTGCTGCTGTTGCACAACCTTTGGTCTTGCAAAATGCAAAGCCATTTGTTACAACCTCAATTATAGGTTTGTGGAGACAGAAACTTATTTGAAGGACTGCAACGGCAGGATTTAGCTTCACTGTGTCTGAGTGAAAAGAGCCAACCTTTATGGCAGAGGCCAGGTCGAGAATGAAGGGGTTTGTCTATCAAAGGAAACTGAAGAGTGGGAAAATCCTAAAAGACAAGATTTTAGTTCATACCTAACTTCTAAATGAAGTCAGAACTGATTCACATAGTTAGATGTCTCTGTGTATGGTGTAATACACATAAGCCTTTTTTTCCTCACGAAGTTTGCAAATACTACTTAAGTGCTGCTCTTTATTTTAAGAATCCATGCCCTTGTGAAGGGTAGCTGCTTGAATTGCTACACATATGTTGCTACTGAGGCAAAATAATTTAACTCCTGTTGAATTCGTTCTTTGCAAACTCAACTTTGATTTTTACTGGGAGATTGATGTTTGTAGATTTTCATCTCTGTAAAGCTGTACTCACATGACTATCTAAAAAAAAAAAAGTTTTTAATTCAAAAGAGTTTATATATGTTGTAGTTGCAGGAAAAAAAAAATCAAACTAAGCATATGGAAAAAGCCTATAAGAAGTTCCAAAATGTAGCCTAAAAATATATCCTCTTTGTTTTAATTTCCCTACGGGTAATTCATGGGCTCCTCGGAATGCACAACCAAGATTTATTTTTGATGCTCGGGGTTGTCATTAATGAAGCAGTCACCTTGCCAATTAAACCAAAGCTGTTTAACAGCTGATATCTTTTATTCTTACCTCTTTGCAATTCCCTTGGAATAGGAAGCCCAGGTGCCTGTACTGGCTGTTCCTTGGGTGAGTACTTGGCTCCAAGGGTTTTTGCTCCCAGGCAGCACGCTGGCCGGGCTCTGTCTCACCTGAAAAACCTTGGACAGTGTGTCCTAGCTGGAGTAACACAGTCATGGTTGGGGTTCTCCTCCTCTCCAGAGTGAAATGAAAACCTCAGCCCAGATCATCAGTAAAGTTTCCCTTCCTCCATGCTGTCCAGCAGACTCATACATGTTTGATTTATCTCTACCTGAGTCTGTTGGAGCAGAGGGAAGTTATTCCTATGTACGGGGAAAGAATCTGTGACAAACTTTAGTGTGCTCAGTTTGAAAAAAGAATGAAAGCAGCAAATACAGTAACTATGCCAGTCTGTCCTAGGCTGCTTTTCTGCTACATTCTTGTTATACAATGGTAAGAGCCATTGCAGTGAGCACTGTTGAAAGACGGGGGATTTAAGAGAGAGCTGTGATGGTTGTGTTGGATTGCTGCCTATATTTGAACTGTATTTATTATTCTACTTCTATTAAGGTGCTTAAGTTATTCAGAGTTGGGTTTAGACAAGAAATAAATATCTTAGCAGCTGTGACTACATGTCTGTTAGTGATTAGTCATCACTACAACTCTTAAGAGTTGGATTTACCAGCAAATTGTTAAAATTCCCACAAAGGGAGGACAGCACAGTGAAAAAAGTTGATTTTTATGTTGTGTTTGGCTGGAATTTAACCTGAAGCTATCCAGCAGGCCAGGAGAAGAGGTCCTGACCTGGCATGTGAGAATGAGCTATTGAGGATTTTCCTTCCTTGCAGGTGCTGTTTCCTGTAACTCACCTGTTGGGATTCAGGGAAAATGCACAGATAACAGGAAAAGGTATATCAATAGTACTTGTTAGAGTAAAGAAAATTGCCAAAGTCTTGGGAAGGGGAAGCCTGATTCCACCTGCACTGCAGTAACTGGAGTCGCTGAGGGTTCAGCACAACTTGAGTTTAACTGTCTAATTTGGAGAGGCAAGGAAGGATTGGACTTGTCTGATTTCAACCTCAGCTATTGCAAAGGAGACTTCTGAATGTACTGATTTATTTTCTAAAAATATTTAGAAAAAGGATCTCAGTATATTCTGTGTTTCTGTGTCACAGTGCAGCTACAGGTTTGGAATTCTCCTTGGTTTTGCTTTGTTTTTAAAAGCATGAAACATCAGCATTTTCTTCTTCTAAAATTGAGGGAAGGATGGTCACAGTTACAGTACAAAAAATGCCAGGGTTTTTTTTCTGTTAAAAATTAGAATTGGTGGAAAGCAAAAGAATTCTTAACATCTCTCCTGACCCTTGCTGGAGGAGAGGAGAGGATTGTTTTTCTGCTCAAACAAATCCCACAGCAAGTTTTTGCTTTAGTTCAGGACATCATTGTTCACTGGCTGGGGGAGGAGGGAAGGAAACACCACAGCGAATTGTGTTCTTGAAATCCATCCTTGCTCAGCAACTAAAAGCATTCCCAGCAAACAGTTTGAGGGAAGGCCCATCCAGCAAGAAAGGTGCTAATTGGGAGAGTGGGGAAATTGGGATTTGGTTTCTTGCCCTGCCCCACGCAAGCTGGGTAACCTGGGGCTTTTTGCTTCTAGGTGGGGCTGTTCATGTCATGTCCCTTAGGTATCTAGGTTAAGTGCTAAAATTACGTTCCTGGGGAGCCACTCTCTGCACCAACTATTGCCCTGGTGTCACTGAAGGTAGATGTGGAGCTGTTGATGGAAATAGCTCTTCCCCTTGCCCTTTCTCCTTCTTAACATCACACATGTAGGGATGTATAAATACATCAGCAACAGGGATTATTTAAGTAGTTAAACTGATATGTGCCCCATATAGATGTTTGTGCCACTGGTATCCAGTGCCCAACTAGAATAAGGCTGATTTGAAAGAATCTGCAGGTCCTGTTAGCCTAGAGGGGCTGCAGCTAGAGGTGCTGGGGATAGTAAATTCTCAGGTGGTGGGAAAAGAAGCTGTTGTCTGCCATTGCTAATGAACCAGCTAGATGAAAACTCTGGCTACCTTCTGCGTGGTTCTGGGTATCATGAAAGTCATCTGGATATTGTTCTTCACTGCTCAGGGCACTGCAGGCAGATGGGGTGAAGGGGTGCTAAGTTGTGTGTCATTGACTAGTACAACCTAATTTGATCCTGAAATAGGTAAACTCAGCCATCTCTTCAGGTACAGAAAGGTCCTGTGGAGAAGCTTGTGTAGCAGTTGTTGATGCCTTTGTAATTTTTAGAAGGGGTGGTGGTGACAAATAATTTAGACTATTTAACATTAGGAATAATTTTGACTTCTAAGTCTCATGTCCAACCTCGTCTCCTCATCCACCAAAACTTGCCAAGTAGATGTAGAGTGAAAGGTTACTGGTAAAGCCCCACAATTTTTAGTGTCAGATCACTGCAAATAGTAAATCACATCTTTATTAATAGATGAATTTGTAATACCTGGTTTGTCTATTAGGGAGACATGCTTATAAGACATGTTTCTTGCTCCAGATAGCTTGCTGTTTCTGATGACACTGTGTGAAGGTTTGGAAACAACTTCTGGCCAAAACCTTAATGACTTATGATTTTGGCAGTCTTGAACTATTGGTATGAATTTCTCATACCACATATCTGCCTTCTTGTTTAACCCAGAAGCATGTTTCCAACTCCCTTATTTGAGGTGTTGGCTTCTCATTTAGGTATTATTGTGTAGCCACAGCCCTGAGTGAAGCCTGGGGAATTACTCATTGGATGTATTATATGCCATAAAAATACTAAATGCTCTTTTAAGTAAACTAGGTTTTGGGTGTTTCCAGCAGGACATCCAGAAGTAGCTAATCCTTGAGAATTTTAGCCTTTTTCTCTGTATTCCAGCTACTATAGGAAGAAAAAAACAAACCAAACCACTGAAAAGACCCCAGAACAACAAAGGAAATCAAACCCAAAAGACCCAAAAAGCAGCTCATCTTATCAAGGTGTAGTAAAGATAAATTTGTTGAAGTCTGTTTTGCCATATTTTTTTTAATGACAGGTGGTAAATAAAGCTTGAGGCATCCCAGGTATGGAGATGATTCCTGTTCCACAAGCACAGTCTGCTCCATGCACTGAGCAGTGAGATCCCATGGGGACAAAATAGCAGTATTTAAGTTGTGGTGGGCTGAATTTCTTCACTCAAGCTTCTTAAAATTCAAAATGTGTTAATTCAGGCATCTCCAAGCTTCTGGAGTCCCAATTATGCAATCATAGAACTTTTTTTTTCTCTTAGTGTAAATAACTAAATATTTGCACTGTGTTAGTACCGAGGAGGCACAAGCTGCGTTCCAAACACAAAGCAAGGTGTAGTTCCTGCCCTGACTTGTAGGTGTTTTTCTGATGAAATCCTTTGCTAATGATAAGACTTCTGTGTTCACTTTATTTTTGTTCTTCTGATCTCTCTTAATAGAATTACTATAATTAAAGAAAAAGTATATGCAGTGTTTCAGTGACCCCCAGTTTTGCCTGTACCCTGTGAGTGGTGTGAGGCAGAGGTGCTGGTGAGCTAACTGGACCCAGCAGTGGTCCAGATTGGCCTTTCTACAGGGAAGAACCTGGGCTGTATTTGAATGGTTTCTACTTGCCTGAGCTGGTTTATCAGTGTGTAGTACTGTGCTAATGCTTCTCAAGTGATTGACTTATCCAAAGGCAGAAAATGCTACTCAACTTTGAAATACCCTGTGATTCTTTAGGAATTGCTCCGTCAGAAGACACTCCTCCAACCTGCACAGCGTGATGTCCCAGGTTGGTTTGGTTTTCTTTGCTGGAAGGGTGCAGCTGTGGACGGGGTGTGGAGAGATGCCGCAACCCCATCCTATCACTCGATCACTCACAGTTTAACAGATCCTGGCAAGGCAGCACCACATGCAGCCTGCCCTGCGTCTTGAGTACTCCCAAACTAAGCAACATCGCACCCTAAACTTGTGCAATCCTTCTCCTAATCCATGCATGAAGATATCCTTGGTGTTTACATAACGTTTACTGTGCGGCAGGCACGGAGCAGGCACGGTTCAGGGTTCATGCCATTGTGTAGAGGAGTCACCTCGGAGTGACAGTCCTAGACAGGCATTTCCATTCCAGTGGAGAAAACTCAGTACAGATCTCCACTGCTGATTGCCTCTCCAAGGCTCTGGTCTCCCTCCTCTATACCAACTTAAACTGAATTTCATAAGAAAAAACCGTGAGGAAAGGCATTTGGGATATGAAAAATGTTTCTTCCAACTTTGCAGACCTCTGAGAATGCTGAGGATTCAACTGGTTCTTCTTAACTGTGAATCTTTCCATTGACCCTTGCAGGGAGCTGAAATGAGGGCTGACCATTGTTATGTTGTCTTGATTTTTGTTTTCTTTTCTCCTGCTCAAGATTAATAGTATTTGCAGCTTCCTATGAAGTCTAGGACTAAATAAAGGGGTTACAGAAGTCTAAAAGTGACTGGTTTTTTTGAAGCTAAAATGCCAAGCTTTCTTTTAGCAAAATATCCAAGATCCTTTCATAACTAATAGAAAATAACACAAAAGAGAGGGGAGATTGGTGCTGTTGTATTTATTCTCTTGATTTCCCCTTTATAAGACTGTTGAAGTCAGCAGCTGGCTCTGCTAAATGCAAGTGAAACAAGCCTTGTAAGATCATAAAGAAATATTTTTTTGCAAGCCAGAGGATTACTAATATGCTTTAATCCTTATCTCTGCAATGGGCCTTTGAATAATGTAAGCATTCAAATTTGTTACATTAAAAATTAACCAAAAAAAGGGAACCTCCTTCTGATAAAACAGTTGGTTTTATGGAAGGATGTAAATCTTCCTGCTCCGGGACAGAATTAAAACATTCCTTAACTGATGAAAGTTATTTATTTATTTCTGTTGTGGATAAGTGACTGTGCAGCTAAGTACTGTGAGGTGTCTTTCTGTTGGTAGCCAGTGTTGGGCTGTGTGGCTGTTGGACTGTTGTGATCAGCAGCTGAACTGATCTGACAGTTTCTGTATTGGCTAAACTTCAAGGTGAATTTGGTGAATGCTGTGAAGGGGGAATTTCAAATCTGGTTGGTGGTTTTTTTGTGTGTTTTTTTTTTTAAATTCCCTCCCATCTTGCCCATTGAACACAGAATTTAGTAGTGCATGACAGTTTTTGCCCTAGATCTCATCTCCTTTTTTTTTCTTTAATTAAAAAAACCCCCTAAATTTAAGAGAACATCCTCTCTTGTAAGTCTAGCAAACAAATAATTTTGCACATCCTCTGCAAACCGAATGAACTTTCACAAGACTGCATGACTTTAGGCTATGCAGAAGGTATATGGACAACCCTGAGAGAGGATTTTGTGAATGTTGTTGCAAGCAGATGAAAAGCCTGGTAGACATTGGGCATCATGTAGGATTGTGGCAAAGCAATGGCAGGGTGGTTTGGTTTGACAACTAACAACATTGTAAAGCTTTGACAGAATAAGAACTTACATGTGGTGTCAATCATCCTCTGCATGCCACTTCCAATTTGTCATGCTGAGAGAGGACATCCGTCCCCATTGGCATCTGAAATACAACTGTCAATGTCACTGCGCCAAGGACAGAGAGCTCTGAAGGAGCAGAGCATGGGGTGGTGCATGCAGTTGTTTGGTGTTGCCTATGAAAAGTGCAAGGCTAAAATGGGGGAGAGAGAGCACCAAGATGCTCTACTCTGAAAGATCATCTTCAGAAAAGTGGACTAAGGGGAGACCTGTAGGTGGGAGGGTGGCTGAAACTGTAGCTTGGTCTTGAAGAGAGTGAAGAGCAAGAGTTTGCTTGTAGCACTAAGGTTAGGATATCTAGATTGTCCTACCAGGAGGGATTGTTTTCCCCTTTAAGAATAAACTATTCCAAAAGGAAACTTTGAAAAAGTCGAGTTGGGAAGTTAAAGAGCACCACTCAACACCTTGACCAAAACTGAAGCATATATGATCTGTCAACCAACAAGGCTATCCTGCAGGTCTGAAATGAGAAAATTTAAAACAAAAAGATGCTGACAGATTCGTAAGGGAATGAATTTGCTTGAGCAAATTTTTTTTCTAAATGTGCTACTTAAGTCCGGGAGAGCTTCCTCCATCAGTTGACCATGCTGCAGCACAAATGCACTCCTGCTGCAGCCTCCTCCTCAGAATGAGGATACTTTCATTTGATTCCTTCCTACATTGGAAAGTTACAGGTTTCTCTTTTCTTTCTGCAAGTCTTCATTAAATGGAATTTTAGATAAACTTAAAATATATCCTTAATCGTTTTTTAGAAGGAGAAATAATTTGAAAAGTGAAGGGATGACCAAAATTCTTGGCTAACAAATCTCCTTGATAGCTGCTGAATAGAAAACCCAAGGGAACTTTTCAGAGTACTGTGTGGTCTCTGATTTTTTTTTTTTTCTTTTTTTTTTCTGAGTCATACTAGACCAATTCACAAGTAGTGAGCAAGTTGGTAGCTTGGAGTACACCCGCACAGAGGCTGGGAGGGAGCTTTGAGATGCTCAGGCACCCACAGTGCCATTGAGTGGGAGGGGAGCCGTGTTGCCAAACCTGCTTGAGACGCCAGCAAAACTAGAGAGCTGAAGTGCTCAGTCTGAGGCTGCAGTGACTGTGTCCCCTCCAGCTGCAGTGACTCGATGCCCTCATTTGTTTGCACAACTGTCTTCAGTGCATGCAAAGTTCTGTCTTGCAAACTGCATATGGGAGCTTCAGTAATGGTGCTTGTGAGCTGGGCGCCTGTGCTGTCTGCATGTCTATGCTCTTAGTCGTGTTTTGATTTCAAAGTTGCACGTGGTAGGGAAGGAAGGCTGGGTTTGCAAGTCTGCCTATGCTATACTTGTATTTCATTGCTGTTTTAATCTTTTAAGAAGCATGTATACCAATATCTGAATGCCAGTGCAGTCCAGACTAGTTCTTCATCCTCTTGCTCCACCCACTGTTGTGGGTGTTCATCATATTTGTACTGGGGGTACACGAGTTGTTTTGTGCCTGCTCTGGCTGCCTCTGTTAGAAATGAGATAGTTGTACTGTGCCCTGGGCAGTGTCTGAGTGTGTGTGGTGGTGACAACTGCTGGTGGAAAGAACAACCCTGCATGTGAGGCCAGCTGCATGACACAGGAGCTGTGCTTCTGCATGACTCGCAAGCATAGCAAGTGATGAGAGAGATGAGGGAGGAATTTATGGGTCAGAATTGTAAATCAATTCCACGTAGCTTTGGATGCTGTGAGAAAGAAGCCTTGACATCCATTGATGCTCTTGTGCCTCTTTTAAAATGATCTATTACAAAAATACAGCTTATTTATGATCCTGAGAGAAACAGATATTGTAAGGCCACCTAGGGTTGCCACAGTGTGTAAAAGAGTGAATTTATTTGCCAAGATCTTAACATACTTGAGAGGAAGGTGGATGTAACAGTGTGAGACTGCTCCAAAACGCATCTCCAGTGCATCATCTTAGTTGCCTACTTGTCACTTTGCCCTCAGTTATGTGAGCAGCAGTAGTAAAAACATGTGCAAGCTGCATCATCTTCATGTGTGGAGGAGCACAACTGCAAATTCATAGCAGTGAAAATTTGCTATTTTGATTCTTTTTTGCGTTGTTTTGAATGCTTTGTGATGCAACCAGAACCCTGTTGTTGCTCAGGCAAAGCTCGATCGGCTCGCCTCCTATTCTTATTTGGAGTTTTACAGACTGTAAAAAAGGAGCATCCAGACACTGCCCTGGGCACTGCGAATGATCTTATTTGGAAAATACATTTGTAAACAAATGGCTTCATCAACCACCTCAGATCAGATTGAATAAAACTTGCTATAGTATGCTGTTTCTAAGTTAAGAGCCATCTGTTGCTATCTATTAACAGACTGTTTACACATATACAGATCCAAAATACTCTGAGGAGTTGTCTTTTCTGTCAGAATCCCACATTGTTTAGCAGCTCTTTCCACCTTCCAGATCCTCATAGTCAAAGGTGAAAAGAGGCTCTGTGGTAAGCTAGGAGGACTAAACCCCTGGTTTTCATTGATGCAGTGGAGAGATATTCCAGATATTTAAGAGCTCTAAGGGTGTTTGTTATGAAAATGTAGTTACCAGAGAGAGAATCATGTGCTGGGCTGGGATAAACCACATTAAATCTCTGAATCTAACAAACTATTTTTGTTTTTTGTCTTGTTTATGGAAAACCAGAGTGAATAGATGTATACGTTCTAGTAAGAATAGGCACAAGGGCTGTATTTGTTCTTCAAAGATTGCTGATGAAACTAAGGCTGCCTAAGAAACAGCATTCAACCAAAATGTTTAATATGATCATCCAGAAACATAAAAATCCCCTAATGTGCAGGACATGCTTGTGCCTATTGCCCTCTGTGATACTGCTGGCTCTTGGTAGGTGTGTTGTCTCACATCTGCAGTCTGCATCTTACACAGGGAAATTCTGGAAGTCTCCTTAATTTTTTCTGCCTAGGAAATGCTAGAGTAAAATAAAATACAAGAGAAGCCAGAAGTTGACATGCAGTCCGTGTCTGTTACCTGCATTGCTAACAATTGTCAGACTTCCATGATGCAGTTTAATAATGCTGGGGAAATGAAATACAGTGAGTTACAAGTTAAAAATCAAGAACCAAAAGCCATATCTATGGAACGATCGTTTACAAAGTTTTTTTCCTGATATGGCAAATCAGGGATAGGGGCGATCTATATTTTGATCTGGGCCCTTCTTTTATATCATCCACTCCTAAGCAGCCCATTTAATATATTTCTCAAGTGATGAGATCTTGTAGATCTAAGCTTCAGTATCAAAAATGATGGTCTGTTTTAAAGGAAAAAATAATAACAATAAATAGGTTCTTAAACTGAGCTCTGGAAGTGGACATGGAGATTTCTAAGGAATATGCTCATCTGCCACAGAGTATGTGGCTACCTTTGCACCAAGATTTCTATCGAGTCAGCTGACTGGGGAATAGTAACTTCTCAGTAAGCCACTGGAGACCTCTTGGGCGTGTTTGGCCAAGAAGATCCTTGCAGCATCTTGCTCATGCAGGAAAAGCCACTATTGGAAACTCATCTCAAGCTGGTTCTGTTCCTGGCAGTGACGTTGTTCTCGCAGGTTTTCCCTTGCCCTGGTAGGTGCTGGGGTGTGGAGCTCAACCCTGCTCTGCCTGTGCCCTCACTGTGGCGGGTGCAGCGCTGGATCAGGGCCAGGGAGAGCGGTGAGCACTGAGCAACCTGCCGGCCTCTGCTCCACGGCCACTTGGGCACAGCCTTGCCTGGCACGGAGCTGGTCTGCACACGTAGCTGTGCCAGCACAGCAGGAGCTGGGAGTGGAACCAACGGAGGTGTCTTAGCTTCAGTTTTTATAAGGGTGGTTTCGTTCAACCAAGAACAGCAACTGCTTTGGGTGGCCAAGGAAGTGGCATCTGTGCGAGTCCCTGGTCCTGGGTGAAGTATTTTTGGGTGGATGGACACATAGGTCCCTGGCAGGTGCCATGGGCCAGGACGTCTTTGGGCTGCCCAGCAGCCTAAAAGTTTCGGTAGCTGTCATTGCTTTTTTTTGGTCTTTTTTTTCTCTTTTTTTTTCTGTTTCCTAAAGTGTTTGCAAAATGTAGAAAAATGCAGCAGGTCCAGAAAAACTGGAACTGTTTGGTGCAATTATTCGGAGCAAAGGCTTAGCACAGACAAATGTACCATATGAAACCTCTGCCTAGAAAGTGCTGCAAATGCAACAATTGAATAGTAGAAAAAAAGATGTTTTTAATAACTCTAATCCTCCTCTAAGATAAACGAGAGCTCATATATAAGCCTTATTTAAGGTAAGCATGGTATGGGGTTTCTTTATGAAAACTGCAGAGACGTGTAGAGAACACAATGCAGAGAAAGCAGAGGAGATGAGCTAAGTGAGATGCTCCTCCAGGATCACATATGTGTTTCTGGAAAACTTATAATAATGTCCTGTACAGCAGAATTAGATGTTTGTGTTGTGCATCACAGCAATGTAACACAAGTGTGTGGAAACAGATGCAGGAACACCAACAGTGCAACACCACTATTTTGAAATTACCTAAAATTCTTGAATAACACGGTTTCCAGCTTTTCAGCTGCAGAAGAGTCATCAATTGTGAAGTATGCATTCCATCCCCAAAGCATCAGGCCTGATATTCAAAAGAATTTTGCCTGGTCAGGCAATGACACATACACCAGTGAAATGCCCAAAGTTACTATTGCTTTTGTATAAAAGAGCCCTTGGACCACACAAAAATCTGGTGTTTTCATGTGCAGATACCAGTCAGTGCCCCCTGCATCTGAGGGGCTACCAGTTGGCAGTGCCATGCAACACTTGGGAGACACTTTGACTTCCTGCAAACTCAGGATTTCTTGTCTCTTGCACAATAGGATGCAAAGTGCCTCCTGTATCCTCCTCACTTCAATCTCATGTGCAGCATTGGGGGAACCAGTTATAATCCACCAGTTTACTGTAGACAATTGTGTGTATGTGTGTGCGTACTCTATTAACAGTCATCGTAACTTCTGTCAGGGTTCTTCTTAGCAAGGGCAAGTGCTGCTGGCGTTTTGGCTCTCCTTCAAACCAGTCTTGTCAGCAAGAAAAACCATATGAACTTGGAGATTGAAATCAGTTGCCCCAGGGTACCAGGTCCGGTTTCATTTTAACAATAAAAGAATCCGATGCCTTTTAGCAGGCAGGTAGTTATTGCCTAGATGAAGGAAGAGTTGTAATAGTAAATCTAGAATTGCATTCAGATGTGACATCAGCTGATATATAAATACTGTATGTCTTGCCATATCCACCCACTCTTTCTATATGCAGGGAAATCTGAACCAAGGGAAAAGTCAAATGTTGGGCTGGCTCCCCCAACTCCACAATTATGTGCCAGTAGTCCTGAACTTCCTCTGCGTTTGCAGGTAGCTAGAGGGGCCTGAATCCTAATGCTGTGCTCAATTTCATACGCTGTTTACATTAATCTACAAAAGCTTGAGCGTGTCTGTGTCTGGAAACACAGACAACTCGAGGACAAAATAAATGTTTCAAAGTTCCTGGGAAATTGCTGCCATGGAAGGCTTTGTA
The DNA here is from genome assembly GCA_013401335.1 of Brachypteracias leptosomus. Lineage (NCBI taxonomy): Eukaryota > Metazoa > Chordata > Aves > Coraciiformes > Brachypteraciidae > Brachypteracias > Brachypteracias leptosomus. The sequence continues at coordinate 398,049 of VYZX01011670.1, forward strand.
GACTGCATGGAGTTGCTATGCTCTGATCTCTCATGGTTAAGGTGTTTGCTGGAGCTAAACACCCAGCTGACTGATTCCTACTAAAATTGGAGATGGGAGGCTTAAATAAGGTGTTGATCAATGGGTGCTCATGACCCCTTACTATGACATACACAGAATAAGCCATCTTTGCACCAGCAAAGGAATGAATCATGGGTTATTTAGTATTTGAACATCTTATTGTTGTGTCAGGTATTCTATAACAGGTGTCATGACTTCCAGAGTTTTATCCAGATAGTTTCTTAACGTTGTCACCGCCACTAAACGTGCTGGTGGGGACACATGAAGTCGAAGGTGGTATCCTTGTTCTTAAAGAGAGATTCCCAAGGAATTCTCTGCCAAGTGCACTATTGTTTTGGCTTGCTGTAACTTATCTTTGTGACTGAAAATTAACCTGGCCAGTGTCTCTTTCAGAATGCAGTCATAGCTTATCGATCTGGAAGAGAGTTGTTAGCAGTGTGTTAATTGCAATCTGAGAGCTGGGTTTCAGAGCCCCAGCAGGATGGTGGCTCCTCAATGGTAAGGGAGCAGCTGTTGATGGTGGCTCTAATTGCTGCCCTGTACTGTTGATCAAGTGGAGTAGGGGGGAGGAAAGTCCTGCTGGGCTACAGCTTAACAGCTCCCCTTATGAATAATCTTCCCAAAGGTGCCGCTCATTCTTATAGTGGAGCACAGTGGAATTATTCTCACCCATGCAGCTTAATCAGCAAGAAATGCATTTGGCATATTGTTGGGAAGGAAACTGCTCTCTGCTATTGAGCACTAGCAGGGGCATAGCTGCCAAGATAAATAAACAGTTAGGTTTGTAGATCTATCCATCTCTTTGGGTTGCTGTCTGCATCCAGAATCTAGTATCAGAAAGAATTGGAATTTTTGCTTCTCACCATTTCCCACCTCCAAAATGTGTGTCTCATTTTTCAGCCAAGTAAGCTGAAAACTCACAGCACAGACTCGTGCAGTTGCTGACATGGTGCACCCAACCTGGGGAAAAGCTTGTTCCTTTCCTATTAGGTTCTCTAGAGCTGCACGTTGTTCTGTTCCATGGGCACAGAGGTAAAACAGCAACGCTCGTGCCTTAGTGCAGGATGGAAAATGATGCAGGATAATTAAATTAGGTGGTGGTTCTGGTTTGTTTTGTTTTCAATTGGAGAAAAAGTGGAAAATGTGAAGTGTTATTAGTTAAATAATAACAATAAACAAAACCTCTGAAAAACAATTATTTGGACGTAATTAAAATGCTTTAAGATTATTGTTTCAATTTCATCTCTTTCAAACTCCATTAAAACTTCAGAAAGAAAATCTGTTACAAAAAGAAAAAGCTGTAAAAGTTTAGGTCTAGAAATTACAAATGGCAAACTTTATTGTGGAAATGTTTTCACTGGAAAAAGAAAAAAATTCACTAAGAGATTTAATTTTATAGGCAATTTACCACTTTGATTAAGTAGTTTTATCAACATATCTTGAAGCAGTTTCACCATCTATCTCATCTATGTGGGTTAATTTTTCTTGATGAAATTGCTTTGTCTTTCTTGTGTCTTCAAATTGATAGCAAGCTGATCCTTCACTCAACCTACTCCCTTTTGATCTGATGCTACATTTGTCTCAGTCACAGAAAATGTTGCTCAACAGGATATCAGTCCCTGTGACCTTTCCCTGGGGTACCCGGTCCCATGCGATGCGGCACCACACGTGCCTCCGAGTAGGAGTTTGCAATCTTGCAGATTGGGCAAGGTAGAGCTGGGGTGCTTTAATCTTTGTACAGCTTTAAGCAATCCAGAGATGACATTACTTCAGTACTGGATTGCATGTGTTTGCTTCGCTGTGGTTGGTAGGATTTATTAAAAAATGATAAGTATGTTTTCAGTGGAAAATCTTCAGAGGAAAAATAAATTTTAAAAAACCCCCAAATGTTTTCTCTGATGACATAAGAGCCCTCATTTTGCATCCCAACCAATTAATCATCTGGCATTTTTCAATAGAAAAATAGGTAGAGGGGAGGGGGGAGGACAATTCTATTATTTTGTTTACTTTTCTATTTTGACTACTTACATAGCTAATTTTCTTTGCCTTTTGGGAGCTCTCTTAAAAGGAGTACATAAATGCTTTGTTCTGTTTGCTTGAGGAATCAGAAAAATGCCCAGCCAGAAGTTTGCTGAGGGATGGAACCACCAGATCTCCCTGATATTTGTGTCACGCCCAGGGAAAGAAACAGAGCCCAGAACCTTGTAGGAAAGAGTTTGCCCACACCTCAGTTTGCCAGCAGTTTCATGTGATCAAAACTTTAAATTTCTGTGATCACCAAGCATTTAGCAATAGATATAATATTTCCACCTTTATCATGTTTAATTAAAACTATCATTTCTTCAATTGACATTAAATTACTTTGGCAAAGAGGATCTTCCCCGGTGACCAATAACATACTTAATTCTGGATTCAGAATGTATCCTGTCCAGCAGGTGACACTGGCCTCAGCAGTTTTGAAGACAATTTTTCAGAGGTACTTCAGATTTCCACCTCTTGGTACAGCTTCAGCTGGCTGCAGGAGGTAATTCAGTATAGGATAGGCAAAAGTGCAGGTTGAGAATGCAATTTAATATACCTGACAGCTTTTTTTTTTTTACTTACTCATTTATCAAAAGCTAAAGCAAATAGGGATGCAACCTGTAAAGTTGTTGAATAATTTTAGTGAGCTTAACCACATGTTTAGCCTGAGGAAGAAAGAGTAGTTAATTTTATATCTAATTTTTTTTTCATCCAAAGCACAGGACCCTCCTTTTTCCTGAAGGCAATTTCAAGCTGTTATCCAAGAATGAAAATTGATAATTGTTGTACTCAGTTGATCTTAATTTTAGTGAAGCTCCAGGCTAGCAAATATGAAAATATCATCTTCCTGGCTGATAAACTGGTTAAATGCATTGATGCAGGATTTTGATGAAGTAGCAATAGTTAATATTTGTTGCTTTGCAAAGAGCAGCTATAATCCTGGCTTTGGAACTAATCCAAATAGGGAGGGAGAAAGAAGTCATTCAGCAGCAGCATGAAGTGGTTTTTTTTTTATATACACAGACACACAAACATTGTTAGACAGCATAAAATGCTCTCGTAGCAAATTGTTTGCTCTCCTTGCTGCTGAGAGGAACACAAGCAGGTTCCAGTGCCTGTCCCTGTACCTTGTCCTATTTAAACATTGGATGATAGACTTTCCCACCAAATAGACTTTTCACCACATCAATTTAATACTTACAGAAACTCAGGTAGAAAATGCCTTTATCTCACCTGTATTAAGGGCAGGAGGCTGTATGGAAAAGCTCTTAAAAGTGGCTGAGCTGCCCTATCCTTGAAACACAAATGGAGCCCCAAGGCTTTGAGATCCATGCTTGGCTCCAGGACAGGTCATGAAAAAATGGCCGCATCTGTAGAATGAGGATGGTTAAACAAATCACTGTGAACACTTGTAAAAGCCAGTATATTCTTTTCACTGAATATAGTTATAAAAATGCAGGATTGTGGTACCAGTTTGGACAACTGCAAGTCCTTAGTTGATGTATTAAAACTTTAATTTGTAGTTATTATCTCATCTTCAGAAAGGTACTTCTCCTGCTTTCTCCTTCCCATACTTTCTGTGGCCAGAACCATGTTCTCTGAGACACCTCAGGAAACATTGGGTTTAAATCATCTGGAGGCAGTTTTGATAAGCATTTGGTAGCCATCAAACCAGCACTTTCCTGCTCTTACTTGTCTTTTCTGCTACTTACTGACATCTGTGCTCCACTACTCAGCATAAATAGGAGAGCAAGGACTTGGATGTTACTGGGAAGTCAGAGATTGGTATAGAAGGTTTAGTTCAGGTGAAGAAAGAGAATATGGCTGCATCTTTGTGTTTCAGATAATACGGGTTTTTTGCTCTAATCTATACTTTCCTGGGGTGTCAAGACTTGGGTTTAAGCTAGAGCAATTAGTAACAAGACAGTACCTATTTTGCACACTGGACTTTAGTGGCATCATGGATCATTGTGTTCAGTCCTATGATATCAAAGATACTGCATCATGTGGATTTTCCCTGGAAAATGTAATTTTAAAATTGTGACTTTTTCTTTCTTTTTTTTTCCTCCAAATGATCCTTCAATACTCCCATTAGAAATATTGCAAAGATATTAGAAATTCTTCTTCACCACAGGTTTAGGATGCTGAGAAGTTAGAGTAATACCTCCTGGAATTCAATCAAGTGAATGCTGGATCCTTTGCAGGAATATTTAACCTTAAAAGTTATTTCTTCAGTGTATCTGCTCAGGAGGCAACATAGTTTTCCAACTGTGTACACAATGCTAACTCACAGAGATGGCTTCTTTCATTAAAATGGAAATCTTTGTAATGTCATTTGCATTGGGATTTTAGATCATCTTAAAGCAGACTGGTTGAAGTCTACAGTCTTCTTCCATTCCACAGGCAACTGTTTTTTTTGGTGTATACAAGTATTTGTATTTTTATAAGATGGGAGAAAAATAGTAAGCAATTGTGACTATTTCAGCAATTTAAATACTGCTGTTATGAAAGAAAACAGATATTATGGATTAATTCTAGGCCATGAAAATATTTACGAAGTATGAATTTATTAAAAGTGTTTTACTAAAATACTTAAAACATCTGCTGTGTATCTTAGAGCTATACATATAAGTTTTCTTTGAAAAAAAAAAACAAACAAAAAACACTATGGCTAACAAAGATTAGTTGGAAAGGAACCTTGAAATGCAACATGAAGTTTTCCAGAATAACAACATTCAGATAGTAAGTAGAGGGATGTTCATTTAAAGCACACGCAGTCCACACTCCAACTCAGCCTGCAGGAAATAAAGGCAGAAAATGAGGGACGTGTTGAGATAATATGGAGATAACTGGATAGGGAGGCAAAGGTGCCAGTTCAGCAGTGCTGCCTTACACTGGGATTATGATTAGGCACGATTATGCAAGCTCAGGAAATTAAAGTCATACCCATAGAAGAAAAGCAGGTGAGAAGATAAAATAAGGCCCTTAGAGGCAAAGCAATATAGGCTTCTTTCGATGACTTTGTGATAAAGGAGCAATATCAAAACTAGGAGCAAGAGCTGAAGCATCACTCGTTAAATGTGAATCCCATCATTCTGTTCTCCACTTTTTTCTTCTAAACTGTAACTCAAACACACTTTTCCTACACTCAGTGCTGGTCTCTAACTTCTATAAGCTCATCATTTTATCTCTTGAGTTTTCCTTAAATATATTAAGGAAATGGAGCCAGAAAAGATAAGTAACTTGCCAAAGGCCAAACAAAGCACCTGAGGTGGAGCCAGGCACAGAACCCTGTTCTCCAGGCTCGTTTGTTTAACTGGATTTCCTATTTTCCACCTCTTTTCTGTTCCCTGTCAGTCCCTCTATTCTTGTTTGACGTATAGGGGACTTTATAACCCTGCATTTCTTACAACTGTTTGAAAGCTCTACAAGAGTGCAATACTCCTGATTGTTTCTGTTCAAAGATGGGGGCGTTTCTAGACATGTCACATCTGAAAAGTGAACGACTTTTGACATAGAGTCCTCAGTTTTCAGACACAAGGGACACATGCAAGGAATATCAAATGTGTGGCTGAAGCCAGACTGTGTGTCTCTAAGCGTACAATGTTTTATTCTCTACTGAAGGCCTGAAATAGGAATTTTCTCTGCCTATCTAGACAGGGGAGCCTCCTTTTAGGTATTATCTGCTATACAAATATTGGCCTACTCCTTAAAACGAGTTTCATAGAAAGTTGAAGGCAGTCTAAGGAGAAAAACATATCCTTTTATATGTTGGATAAGGTAAATGATATCAAATAAAATGAAGGATTAAAACATGCTTGAGCTTGAAGCAATAGATATAAAAAGGACAGGAATTATTGTTTACTTACATTTTTCAGCTGGGTGTGTGCAATCAGTTTTTTTGCTGGGGATTCATGTCTCACATCAGTTAATTTACAGCCTCTGCCAACACCCATAGCATGCACCACACCAGCAGCCTCCACCATGAGCTACCCAGCGGCCACATGCACTTGTCCAGGCTCCTGCCTGCCCTGTGCTGCCTTCTGCCTTTACACACCTCCTCATCCCCTGGTGAACCTTCTCTTTCCTCACCATTTCCCCAAATTACTTCCCTGATTTCTCAACCTGCAGTAAGGAAAGACCTTTAGAGAAGGTCAGCCTTCTGCTATGCTAAAAGTTGCAAAGAATACCCTGAAGTCCAGGTGACTCCAGACATGATCATTGCCAGCATTGCAGTTGGGATCTACCTGGAGATACTTTTATCTGTCTGTCTGTCTGTCTATCTATCTATCTATCTATCTATCTATTTATTTCAATGAAGATGTCCACGACTCTTTCCCTAAAGAAGGCAAGAGTTGCAGGACTTACCCACTAACACAATCTTTTGCCTGTTGTGAAGTATGGATCTTGCTGTAGCTTTCTGACTTAAAAAAGTATATTAGGTTTCACCATGATGCTGCTCCCAAGATGTGTTGTCCATTTCAAAAATGATTGGCAAGTGTATTTAGGTGCCACCTGTAGCAGTCTCTGTTCTTTTGAGCACATTTCACTGACACTGAGGTACTCTTAAAAAATACAAAACGAAAAGTTGGGGAAGAACCTTCTTGGACATTTTCATTTTGGCTGCTACTTCATGAAATTGAAATCTAAGCTCTTTGAAGAGAGTGGTCCCTCACACTAAGAAAAGATGATGACTCAATGCCTTGCTTAACATTTTTTTTAAAAATTTGTTGAGATTTAGAAACTTTGTTTTCTGCTTATCACAATGTTTCAAAGCATAATATACTAAGATCTCTCCTGAAAATCATGTAGAGAGAGCTGGGGCTTGCACCTTCAATGAAGAATAAAATTATTTCAGTGATTTATGACCCACACAACACATTTAATGCTCTACATTGCTTATGAGCTCTGTGACAGGGTCAAAACCAGTCTTAGTAATACAATAATAAAATGGATGAAACAAAAAAAACCAGAGAGGTCTTAAGATAAATTAGTATAATTATGCTTCATATAAAAACAATTGAAAATTGTACATAAAGGTCACCCAAAACATAAGAGCAGCAATGGAATAGCCATAGTACCACAGTTGGAAATGCATATGTATTTACAACAGTTTAACCACAACTATTTGAAACTGTGCAAGAATTTCTATAAAGAGTTTAAACAAACAGATTTCAGTATATTCACTAAGCTATGAAGTAAGCTGGCTCAACAATAGAATTGTTCACCTGCAATAAATCAAACCCTTACAGAGTAATTCATGTACATCACTTCATTTCTAGTGGCCAGTAAGTAGGAACAACTCTACCGGGTCCCATTTCCCTCTGTTTCATTAATGAAATCAATAGTTGGGTTTGGCTCTGTGAGTGTTTTGTGTGTGATAGTTGGAAACTTTAGGTAAATTGCTGACGTAACAGGGATTACTTTCAGGTTTCCATAGAGAATGCAGACCTCGGGGCTTTGTTTCCCAGAGTCCTTTTGAATTCCTACAGCAGCTGCAAAGCAGAGGTTGGGCTGGGGGTAGGATTAAGGGTACGGTTGGGATGTGGGCAAGAGTCCAGATGAACCAGGATAGAGAATGGTGATCTCTGGGAACACTTGTCTAGTCTCAGTCTGGATTTGCTTGCCAGTAGCTAGAAGTAGTAGTATGGCATTCTGAGGGCACAGAGGCTGAGTAATTATGAAAACTGAGGCTTTTTCAGACATCATCATACTAAAGGAAACATACAAAATAACCTCACCCCTTATTTTTCACATTGAGCCTGAAAACAAGGTTTTGCTTTAGGAATAGTTTCTGGATTTTTCAGGGTAGGTGCTGGCCAAATGCAAGATCTGTATCTTCTTCCAAGCTTTGCACCAATCCTTGCACTGCCAGGGCTGCAGCAGGGGTCATCAGACTTAGGAGAGAGTTTTCCTCTAGCTTTAAACAGGGAGGAGGACAGGTCTCTTGGCTCCTAGAGGAGGGGTCAGATAGGACAGAGCTGTGGCCAAACACAGGCACATTGGGCTGTATTGTGCCAATGCCAGTGGTGTTGGGAGGCTGGCAGGACAGCGATAGATGGGTAGAGAAGGGCCACAGGGCTGCTTTTGATTCAGTAATTATTCACTGTAGGGGTGTAATTACTATTGATCTAGTTGGCCTTGCCTTGTATTGATCTTTCTAGAAAAGCAAGCCCAAGTAATGACAGTTGGAGAGTACGTGTAGATGAACTCATGGGACTCATACAGGTTTTTCATAATGACTTTTGTATTTGCCCATGCAAGGAGCTGGCTTAGTCCTCCTGTCCTGCACCTAGGACCTGCAAGGTGGCTGCAGGATGAGCAGGTGCCCCCAGAGGGCTTGGTGGTAGGAGCTTGGCTCCTTTAGAGGAGCACCAACATGAAGTCCAGAAGTAAAGGCACACTTGGAGCATTTATTTTTGCTTTTATTTGCACCCACTGCTGCTCCTCTTGATCAGATCAAACTTTAACAAGCATTATGCAAAGCATTGATATAGAGAAAAATTCTTTCAGAATGAAAAATCTGCTTACTGGTGGGAAGAGGGTAACGTAGCAACTCTTGTGTACTTTGCTAAAAAAGCAATGTGTAAAAGTTGACTATGTTTCTGTGGGTGATTCAGGCTGGCTGGGTGTGGCAGATGGGGAAATTTGATCCACCAACTATTTACATAAACCCAAAAGTGTTTGTCTAAGCACCAGGAGACAAGGGCCTAGCTGGATCAAGTGCTGTAAAGAATTCTTTTTGCACAACGATCCCTATTTGCCATCCAAAGAGGCAGGCAGATGTTTATATAGCAGGATATAAATTTTTGAGGACCAGTTATAATTCTTTCTCTTACAACATGGTCAGTCTTTCTACCCCCTGGAGAGCTGAGTGCCTGGCTAGAGAGGGAATGGTGGCAGAGTACCTCCCATCCTCCCAAAATTACCTCTCTAGGCCTTCCAGAAACAGAGAATGCAAATACACTACAAAGTAAAAAAATAAAATTGTAAATTATGTAAAACATTGTAAATTGTAAATTTTACAACTGTCAGTTGTAAAAATGACTTCCATTTGTAAAATGTTTAGCAGAGCAACTGCAGAAATTTCATAATTACATCATTAACTATTCTGCCTGTCAAGTGGGTCTAGTTTCAGCTAATACTAGAGCCACGTAAAGCTCTAATATGTAAATAAACTGGCAGAAAGGAGGGCAGAATTTAACGTTAGGTGCTGATTTCAGTCCTGATAAATTGCTTTGATCCATTGAGTCATGCCTTGTTGTCCTTCCAAATGAATGCAAGCACCTTCTCCTGGAAATGAGTCACCTGGAGATGGGGGCCAGCCTGACCTAGCTGCTGTCCATGTATAGTATGTACAGGCACATGCACAACTGCTATACTCATGTTCTACAACCTAGGGTATATTTGTCCTCATCGTATTACTGTGAGGTTGAAGAATGTTCTTCGTTCCACTTTATAGCAATGGAGCTGGGGCATGAAATTTGGAAATATATTGAAGCAGCGAAATCTTGAGATGAATGGGAGCTGAGATACCTGACAGAGAATCCCAGCTCACCCAGACTTCTATGGGAGCTGGATGGCCTGGCCAAGAAAATTCAGGAAAACTGGACCAAAGAGCAGAGTTAATCCAGATACTTCTAGGCAGCAAACTTTCTTGCTTTTGATGGAATTGAGTTTTCAGATATTGTTTGGAACAGCTCTCCTGTGAAGAAAGGCTGAGAGAGTTGGGGTTGGTTCAGGCTGGGGAAGAGAAGGCTCTGGGGAGACCTTAATGTGGCCTTTCAGTACTTAAAGGATGCCTATAAGAAAGATGGGAAGAGACTTTTTAGCAGGGCCTGTTGTGACAGGACAAGGGATGATGGTTTTAAACTAAAGGAGGACAGATTTAGACTAGATATAAGGAAGAAATGTTTTACAATGAGGTGGTGAGACACTGGCACGGGTTGCCCAGAGAGGTGGTTGATGCCCCATCCCTGGAAACATTCAATGTCAGGTTGGACAGGGCTCTGAGCAACCATTCTATGATTTATTTTAAAAGTTCTACCCTCAAGATCTAATAAGAATGTATTTATACTGTGGAGTTTATGCTTTCTGCACATTTGCAAGCAGTTTGCTCTGGAAGTTGGTATTTTTGAAGTTTCTGATGTAGGGGGAAAAAAATCTGGAAGTGGAGTGGTGTAAACTTTTAATATTCACCTTGCATATGGAAACCAGCTCCTCCTCAGCACTCACCTGTCTTGCTCTCTTTGACTTGTGCTCCGATGGGTGAGTGGGAACAAGACGAAGGATGATTATCCACGCAGCAGAGACAGGGTTATTTTTAGCAAGGGAGGATCCACTTCTGCAAGACTAGTGATATGTGCACTTCAGAACTTCTGCTGTGGTTGGAATGGTGGAACTTAGGCAGCAGAATCTCACTCAATGGTGCATGTCTCAGTTTGTGCTTGGCCCCTAGAACAGACACAGAGCAAAGGCAAATCTAAGAGTACAGCTTTCCTGTGAGAGGCTTCTGCTACCATTAATGTTTTATGATGTTCAAATGCATAAAATAAATACTTTAAAGGCACAGACCTTTGACAGATCAGAGGTCCATATATGAGAGGACTGATTTGAAAGGTCTACGTGTTCAATATAGCTGTAAATGTCTTCCCACAGGTAAGTCTGGGAAAGGATCAGGCACATTTTCCCCAGGACAGCTCCATGCATTTTCTATTCCTGATCAAGATCTATTCATTGGGCAAGTGCTGTTTAATCAAGCAGCAGGAAAAGGGTGTGTGCTGTCTTCAGAAGTACAAAGAAATCTCATTCAAAGACAGTCCCGTTCTTAAAAGGCTGGTGTTTAAATTAGACCTGCCCAGACAGGTCTGGCATGTTTAGTGTGACCCCCTTTTACTGTGGATGTTCCGGTTAGAACTATCTTACTGCTTCCATTTAAAATAAAAACACAACTGCCATAGAAAACACAGAACAAACCAAGCTCCCAACTGCTGTCAGCCCCTGTTGTGAGCAATGTCTCACGATAAACCACTGCTACTGAAAAGCATCTGCAAGCAAGAATTTTAGAAAAGTATGTAAAAGATCAAATTCAGCAGACAAACTTAAGAGATGTTGTGTTAATTAACAAGGGCAGCATGGGAGAAATGCCACATCTTTTTGGTTTATTCTAGTATTTGGGCTTTGTTGGTTCTGATGCCATGTAGTGAAGGCTCTGTGACTGTCTTTGGTCCTAGAAACCAAGCAGAGTATGTTCTGTTCATCTGCTTTAGCAGGAGAAGCTGCATACCAGCTTTGATAGAAGACTGGTGTTCTTGGCTTCTCAAGATGCTTTTCCTCTTCTTGGTTCTTTATGCAGTTGTACTTCACTCTTCCAATATTACATATGATGAAAATGAGTCTTAAAGGTCATCAAAGTTTATTTTAATCTTGTTGCCATGATATGCTATAGCTTTGCAGGTTAGAAATAAATGAGATAATGCTGTGAGATGTACAGCTTTTCATTTCTGGTGTAAGGGTAGACCACCCTGGTAGCTACTAGAGTCCATATGTTCAGCTTTTTCCCTGGAAGGCCTCTTGGTGGGTTACAGTCTGCCTCTGCCTTCCTCAATCTACTGGCAGAGGTAGCAGATGCTCAGCATAGGTCTTGCAGTGAGTCATGTGTGGAGAATGAAAGATCCATCTGCACGGGACGATGCACGCCGGGAGAGCTGTGCTCACACTAAGCTCCCTGGGAGCCACTCCCAGGCTCTGCTGCTTGGGAGGATGAGTGCAAGTCCAGCACTCCCTAATGTCACCAGGTATTCACTGCTCCCCTTCAGCACTGCTGAGCTGTCTGCAGAGAAGAGAAAGATGTTTGTGGCGTGGGTGATAACAGCTGGCAGTAGGTGCCCCTTCAGGCAGCCTGGCAGAGATTGGGACTCCCTTCTCCTTGGTTGGTTGTTGAAGCTTTGGAAGCTGCATTACACACAAAAGCTCCTCACCTTTGCTGGCAAAGCATAGGAGTGAAGGGGAATTTTCTTTTAATTGCTATGAGATGAGATAGGACAAAAATACAGGTATCATGCTTTCCAATGAACTTCACTGTGATTTCCTCTTATCATAAGCAGCTGGAGCCATTTACCAGCATTCATTACAAATAATTTTAAGTCTGATCCTAATGGACAACAAGAAGCTAAGTTGTTGCAGGAGGAATCAGCAACTGCTGCAAAAGAGCAATCTTCACAAGCAGGAAAGAACAGATACTGCTTTATTGGTCAAGAAAGAAGGGAGCTTTTGCCCACTTGCTGAGGGGAATGAACCTTGGTGAGATTAGCAGTGTCCAGGATGATAAGGGTTTGGTCTTCACACTTTCCTGTGGATAAAAGAGGAAACACAATCCCATGCATGAGGTGCTGCAGGTGAAATCCTGTGTTTATATAAGGGAGTCTGACATCATATCTGGAGATTTCAATATAGATCCATTGCAAAGCAGAGGAGGGTGAAGATTTGTCCTTCCTTACTTACGTGAACTTGGTGTTGAAATCTTTTGTCAAGTGTAGAAATTGCTGCCTTGTGGTTAGATTTTTCCTGATTGCTGCAGTGCATTTGCGTTCTGGGTCCTCTGTGTGTGTCCAAGGGACACCTCAAAGCTGGGGAATATCTTTGTCACCATCTTTTCTTTGTGTGGGTTCCTGCCGGCTTAGAGAGGACAAAAGGAGGTGGGAGCTCTGCAGGGTACTGGAGAGCTGAAGCTCTCTGGAGTCCTGTTGCTTTCAACAGACCTGAAGGAAGCCATTTAGGAAGAATTGCTTAATCTATAGTAATTTGAAGATTTGCCACTGTAACTCCTTCCTTATCCACTTGAAATCTGTATTTTAAGTAGATCAGGTCCAAGACAAGGCAATTTCTGTGACTATTGCAACTTTCTTACTGTTAAAAGTGCACATAGTACTTTAAGCATAAAAATGTCATGTAAAAACCACCACCTTCTGTTTGACATCCTCAGCTGGCAAAAGCTTCTATTGTAAACATGAACTTAGACGCAGGACCATGATGGGGTGTTTTGGTTTTGGTTTTTAATGAATTTTTGGCAAAATCTGATGTATAGTGTTTCTTTAGCCAAGCTGCAGCTCCTAGGCTGTGATCAGAGTAGGGGTCCTACAGCCAGCTCTCAACCAGATCCGAATCTTCTGAAGATAATAGTGATACTGCTCAGAAATCAAACCTGAGTCTAAGAACCAGGTTAGGCCTTGGTGCAATTCCTTTATTCTTGCTGTTTGTTTTTTTAATATTAAATTTTGTAATTTGTCCATCTTTTATAATTTGTAGGAGATGTAAAAAGATTGCAGTTTTTCCATACCACAGTTGGGGTGGGGATTGTTTGCTAAGCAGGAATCCCAGGTGCTAAATGCTGGAAATACCTCTTCCTTGTTTCAAGGTCTGAGGCACTTGCACGTCTTTCCACTACTGTAGTGCTGTCAACAGCACAGTTTATGGGGCTTCCAAGGAAAAGCTCTTGTCAGAGTGGGAAAAGAGCTAATTGTACCTTTGTGGGGAATCTAAGAAATTGCATAAATGCATCCAAATGCTGTATAGGACTGTGAGCCTTTGAGAAGCACAAAAGAATTACTTAATACCATGGAATGGCTAGCTGGTTTTGTTTTGCCTAAAAATGTGTTAGGAATATTTCTGATGCTAAGACTTGTTCGTTTCTTAGGAAGCTGTAAAACAGATACATTTACAAGTATGAGTAATGGGAAACAGAAAATTTCTGCACAATGCAGACAGTCCTTTCATGTTACATCATTCAAAGCAGTGTATTCACATGGGGATATATTCAGGCAAAACTCCACAGCCAGAAGACCAGGCTCCTCTGCTTGGCTGTGCTTTTAATGTAGGAAACTTTTGGTTAAGATTTGTGGGTATCTTTCACACAATGCATCAAAGAGATGAAAAGTTGAGGATAATCATTCCCACACATGCATCTACGTGGGCTAAAGTACGAACACTTTGGTCCTTACTGCAATTTAAGCATTATCCCTCACATTTGCTCTTGGAGATCCCCTAACAGTGTAGACAGTTCAACAGAGACTGTTGATACTGTAATATCTGTAATACTTTAAAATTTGCAGGAAAAAAATGTAGTACAGAATACTGTTAAGAACAACAGTTATTTTCTATGGATAAATTTCTCCTTACCACAGAAGTCAAAACGTGCTGTTCTAACACAAACACATTTCAGAGCTTGAGGAACCAATGTGAGTAGCTGCCTTTGCTGTCTGCATGTTGGAGTGGATCCCAGTAATTGATAATTGAATTATAATGTGTCGTGAAGAGGAGCAGTTCAGACTTTGTTTTAATAAATGTTCTGTTGGAGGTGGAGGGAATAAAAAATTCTTATTTCAATACTTTTTCTATAGCCTTGTTTTCAATATGGTCTCTTGTTCTGAAATGTTGATGAGTTTCTTTGGATTTAACAGTGAGATTCCAAATACCTTACAATCAGGAACTATGTTTTTTAGAAAACAGGTAGCACCATGTGAATATACAAAAATGTGGAAGCATAAATGAATGTGTAAATGTACAGAAGGCTTATAGTTAGCCATGCAAACACCTGGCTGTAGACCCAGCTTGTGTGTGATGTGTAGGCAGAGGTAAACGTGACTGCAAACAGCCCTGTGCCTCTCTGTCCTGGCTGCCAGCAAGCTGTCTTCATCCTGACATGCAACAATCTTCACATTCCTGTCCAACCTGAAGCCAGAGTGAATTTAATTAGGAAAACTTTATGTTAAACTGTCCCGCCTCAACACACCGAGTGAGCTTTGGCTTTGCTAGGAGCTGGGCAGAGCATATAGGCTATGGAAAGTATGTCTGGAGAAAATCCTGTCTTTGTCCTGTTCCCCCCTGAGAATGAAAGGGTTAGTAGTGAGAAAATATTTTTTTGGTAGCTGTTGAGAGAGACAAACTGACCCACCAGAGCCGCAGCAGCTCAGCAGAGCGTGGCCAGGCCCGGAGTCAGGACCCCCCCGTGAGTGCCGAGTAAGGAGCCAGCAATGCAACCAGATGCCACTGCTGGCAACACGGATGTGAAAAGGCGTCCAGACTTTTGGCACTTGGGTCTTGCATCTGCCAAGCTTTCCCCCCTACATGGCCCCGTGTACCACTCCAGATAAAGGAGCGTGATGCGAGGAAGGGACCAAGGGGAATGAGGCTCCTGCAGCCAGGAGAAGGAGGCTGGGGGATGTGCCCAAAGCTGCCCTCGCTCATGGGGTTCCCTTTCCAACCCTACTAGAGTTCAGGGGTTCCTGGTTTTACACTCCTTTTGGTTTGATTTTTTCAAAAAGCCTAATTGTTTGGAGAAATTAAGCGTTTCAGTGATGTGATTTTGATTTGCTCACTGCTTTGCTGACATCTGGGTCCCATCTCGTTTGAACGCTGCCAGCCATCTGGGGCAGGCAGTCCTTACTTGCCAATAGTGACTGATACGCTGCCCATCCTGCTACAGGAGCTGCGAGTTGTGCCAATCTAGCTGGCAATCCATTTCTTAGCAAACAATTGGCATTTACACGTTTTTGGTTTTTGTTTTAAAGGTCCTGGTCATTTCCAAAGTGAGAGAAAGAATGTAGCTGATTTTTATTTTTTTTCTTTTAACTTTGTGAGCTTAATCTGCATACACCTAATCCCAATTACAGTGAGCAAATTGCCAGCATTCAATTTCATGCGTTTTGTTATGAACAAATGCTCCTTTGCAGCATCAGAAATGAGTAGATAGCCTGAATTTTGAACACTTTATCCAAGAGGTTGTGTATTTTAATTTGCATTTTCTGTGTTGGCCCAGCAAAACAGCATCACAATGTTGTCTTTGTCAAGGTCAAGGGAGGTGATTTTCCTCCTCTATTCTACTCTCATGAGACCCCACCTAGAGTACTGTGTTCAGCTCTGGGGCCCCCAACATAAGAAGGACATGGATCTCTTGGAGCAAGTCCAGAGGAGGACCACAAAGATGATCAGCAGGCTGGAGCACCTCTTCTGTGAAGACAGGCTGAGAGAGTTGGGGTTGTTCAGCCTGGAGAAGACAAGGCTCCGCGGTGACCTGAAGTGGTCTTCCAGTACCTAAAGGGGACCTACAACAAAGCTGGAGAGGGATATTTTATAAAGGCATCTAGTGATTGGACAAGAGGTGATGGCTTTGCTGAAGAGGGTAGATATAGATTAGATGTAAGGAAGAAGCTCTTCACTAAGAGGATGGTGAGGCACTGGAACAGGATGCCCCCTCCCTGGCAGTGTTCAACGCCAGGTTGGATGAGGTTTTGAGCAACCTGGTCTAGTGGAGAGGTGTCCCTGTCCATGGCAGGGGCATTAGAACAAGATGATCTTTAAGGTCACTTCTAACGCCAAAGATCCTATGATTTGTAGTAATATATTTTCAGACCTTTAAAGATATGCCAGGACATTGTGAATTACTTCCTTTTATGCCTTCTTGGCAAAAATTTTACAATTAAAAATACGTGGAATATTAAGTCTGGTTTTGCTGAAAACTTATTGGAAGAATCTAATTGAGGAAATGAGATGCCAAAACTTTAACAAAGGCTTTTTTCTCCCCCCATCTGTTTAATCAGGTGTTTTACTATAGAAGGTGTTTTAACAAAAGGTGTGCAGATGGTAGGGAAAACATTCAACTGTTTGACTGAAAATCATTTCCTCTCTCAAAGAGGGAGTGCTTTCACAGAGCTCATTAGTTCAACTGTTATAACTTCCAGGAGGTGCCATGGAGTATGAAATGCTGGGATTCAGCAGCAAAAACTTAAAAGCAAGAAAAAATAAGTGAATGCCTAAATAGCTTTAGTTTTGGTGTGTGCATCCAAAGGAATTACATGCTCCCTTTTTTTTTTTTTCCATAGAAATGAGGTATTCCTCTACTTGCCACTTTGCCCAAACTCCAATATTGTTTTACACCTCTGTTGTGTGAGCTGGGTGTTAATTGTGACTGTTGTAGCAATGCATGGAGCAAATGCTGATTCCCTGGGCTCTGAACTGCTGCTTGCTGGGGGCTGTTCTCATCACCTTGTTACGTTGCTGTAGAGGAATCAGCTCTGCAATGGGAGCTAGGTGCTGTGCAAGCCAAAAGAGAGTCTCAGTCTGGAGGAGTCTGCAGGCTCAGCCAGGCTGTGTCTTACTCCAAACTGTAACGTCTGTCGGATTTTGCTGAGTGAGTCACACAGTTTTGTTTTGCCATGTTCAGATGACACCTCCTCCTCGTAGTGAAAACACGCTGGAATAGCCTCGCAGCATAACCAAACAACAAAAGAGGGCTGCTGATGGCTGACAGCTCTGACAGGTGCATTTCAAACTGGATTCAGTTTTGTCATCGTGCATATAAAGGAGCATTGACAGTGGAAAAATAAGTAGATTTTTTTAAATGTAATTTTGTAACTTTGCCAAGCGCAGCTCCATTAAGAACTCCAAACATTGTGATCTTCCAAGCAGGGTGATTCAAATGCAGATATGTTTGTTTTGGGAGGGTGATTAAATATTTAATTTTTCAGCAGGGTTTGCAGAGAATTTGATGTGGCTGTTGGGGAAAGATTTGCCCGTTCTGGTTTGAGAGCAGGATGACTCTGGGGTTCTTCAGCGCTCCGAGCGTGCTTCTGTTCCATCCCTGTAATTTTTCACCACAAATTGCCTTGACTGGTTCAATGATTTTTGTCATTGTGCAGGTCACTAACATTCAGTCATAATCCGAAGCAGGATACTCATGTTAGCCTTTTGCAGACTTTGGGGCATCATGTTTGTACTTTGGAAGGAAAACAGGAACCCAAAGCCCTGTTAAAAGCAAATGCCTTAGACGCCAGTTGTTTTATTTCTTTCCTTTTGCCATAGCCTTTCTATACAAAGGCTTCAGGGTAAGCACAGGTGATCACATTAGAGAAATCTATGAATTCTAAAGGATTAGGGTTTTGGGTTTTTTCTCCAGAATCCATTCAACAGTATGGAAAGATTTGTTTTGTGAGGAAAACTTAGAGGGAATTTAAGACCACTTGATTGGCTGAGACACAGATGAGCCATCGAGAGACCATCTTTAAACACGTGTGGAAAAACACAAATGGAAGAAGACCCATTTAGCATGTTCCTTCTGGTGTAGTTCTGAGGGATTGGGTAAATTTAGAACAAATACTGACTATGGAAGGGTCTGTCTGTTGGATTCCTTATATGCTGAGAAAACACTAAGACATTTTTGGTAGAAAAAGTATTGTGTTTGATGATGATTTGATAGATTGTTAACTCTGTTCCTCCCACAATCAGACATAGAAATCCTAGGATCTATAAACTAGATGGGTTTCCAAAAGACCCTACATTTTTTGATGTTGATAGCTTTCAATTAAGAGAGTAATTTAAGAGCATTAACAACAATATGAAGCTTTGGTTGTCATTTTAGGGTGTTTTTTTTTAAAGCGTGTTGCAGCCCATCCTTTCTGGATGTGGAATGGTGGAATTTTGTATTTATATTTTTAAATTATTTTATATTATTATTATTTTTTACTCTAAGTGTGAATATCTTCTGGGCATGTAACCTAGTTGGCTAAATGCTTACAGTAGGGACCATAGCATTTTTGTTTGGAAAATTACACCTACTTCTTTATAACATTGGCTTTGTGCTTAAAGAAGTCTCTGTGTATATTTTTACATACACAATTCACATCTGCAGACAGGCCTAACTAGCGTTTGGACTTGACTTTCTTCTTGAAAAAAATCTGACTCTCAAATGCATTCTTTTCTTGTGAGGCTTAGGAATATTGATTTAATTTTTTGGGTTTTTTCAAATGACTTACGTGTCAGACCACCCTTCATTTCTAGTACTGAAAGGATGTGACAGTCTGTGGATGGCTGTGGAACAAGCGATGTCTTGGTAATGGCCCAACACAGATTTCAGGCGCAGCACTTCTGCCTCCCTTGCCAGCCTCTGAGGCTAAAAGTCTGCCTCTGTCCCAGTATCTCATCTGCTTTCTCACTTGAACTCAAAAAAAAAGGTCAAGCCTTGACTTTACAGGTCAGTGCAATGAGTGGCAACAAACTAAAGACCGATGGAGGAAGTGTCAAAAGGAAAAAGCCTCTAAATTGGTGTGTTCTGGTCAAACCCCGGGCAGGACACGGTTCTAGGTTTGTCCTTTGTGCTGTCAGTACAGGGTGTGTTTCCCTCCCTGGTCTCCACACTGAGAGGTGCCAAGTGCCTTTTGCTCCCAAGAACTTCAGCAGAGCTGATTTCCAGCAACGTGTTCAACCATCCATTGCTTGAAAACCTCCACTATGGAGCAGCAGCGTCCCGCATGACAAGGGGCTACACAGCAGGGATTTGGAGTGGAAGAAAACTTTATTGTAAAACTGGGTATGATGTTTTAAGACCTAGACATCAGTTTCACAGCTCTCTTTGTGGAAGCTACCTGTCGTTGTTTTACATTTACTTCCATTTGCTTAAAGTTCTCCTACCTGGGGTTCTGGACACGTGTGTGTGTACTTATTAAAAAGAAATTCTCTATACTATGTCAACATGCAAAATTCTCATTTCTGCATTTTTAAACTCTGTCAAAAATGCACCTTAAACCTGAACACAGACAAATACTTCATCTGAGCCCAGGAGCGACTACAGTCTCTGATTACACCTTTCATTCTGCTTGCTAGAGCTCAGTGGAGTGAGGCACAGCTTGGCTAAATACGTGCTGAAGGTCCCAAACCAAGTCTGGCAATGCTGAAAATCCCAGGTACAGGTTTTACTTCTCAGCACATTCCTGTGACCAACTGTTGTCTGTGATGCTTTAAACTGAGGAATAGCTTTACAAACAAACAAAAATCACTAAGGGAACAACCCCCAAATATTGCAGTGTCATGCAAAGGCGTATCACAAACAAGTCATATCAGAGAAAGCAGACTGAGTTTCTGATAGTTGTCTGAGGAGTAATCCAGAAGCCTTTGCATTTCCTTAAAACTTGGGTTTATACATGGGTTTATCATCTGATTAGCATGGAAATGAGCAGAGAAAAATGTCAAATAATGAGGAGGAAAAGATTAAGTGTGGTCTGAGATGTAAGGAAATGGTTAAGGTGGTAGAGCATTGCCATATTATTCTAACTTGAATATTATTCTTCCCCAAAATAAAAGACAAAGGGAAGCGGGTGTGAAAGGCATGGTCTGATGATTGTCCTGTCAAGTAACTAAGGGAGAGTCTTCTGAGCTGTTTGCTCTTACCCGATGTTGGGATTAGAGAATAAGCATGTCTGGAATCCAGGATAAGCAGTGAAGGACTAGGTCCCGTGCTCCGGTCCAGCTGTGCAGTGTGTTGCTCTGGGTTGTTACCTGTGAGCAGGGTAGGCAGCCCCTCTCCCCTTGGGAGCAGTGCTTGGGTACAGCACTGGGAACCACAGCAGGGGATGGGAGGGACACCAACAAAAGTCAAGTTGCTGTCTAATGTGCTAGAGAAAAAACCTCCCAAACATTAGTCCCCTCTATTTATTTATCTACTGGTTCTGCACCTGAGTTCTCAGCACAATTTTACACCGGGACGTTGTTCCAATGAGCTCTTTGCCACTGCCATTAAGACGGTGGGGAGAACTGATTTAAATTGTTTGGTGGCCTGGGAGGCTGTAGTTTCCTAAAGGCTAGCTGAATGTGCTTCTTTAGGGAGTGGTGTATTAGAAGGTACCTTCACTATGAAGGTAAAATAGGATTGTGCTACCTCTATAAATATAAAAATAAACACGATCCTAGAACTGAATGAGTTTAGTGGGAAAATGAGTTACAAGAGGACTTTCCCTGTGATATATGAAGAACTTGAGGAAGGGAAATTCACTTCACGTGTCAAGGAAAGTAGGGAGGCTGGGGAAGGGAGGGGTACCAGGGGTTGTGTTTGTCATGTTATTGTTGAGCCAATTTCAATCACCTCATGGCCAGATCCCAGAAACCTGCATTATCTTAACTTCCCAGGAGTTAATTCATGTTTTGGTGGAGTTC
The DNA here is from genome assembly GCA_013401335.1 of Brachypteracias leptosomus. Classification (NCBI taxonomy): domain Eukaryota; kingdom Metazoa; phylum Chordata; class Aves; order Coraciiformes; family Brachypteraciidae; genus Brachypteracias; species Brachypteracias leptosomus. The sequence goes on from VYZX01011670.1 coordinate 419,112, forward strand.
AAGGAGGACTTGTAGGACTAGCAAAGCAGCTCTTTGTTAAGCTTATGAAAACTAAGACTTGTGATGTGTTTTGTAACATCCGTACGCTGGATCCAAGTGTCAGATATCCCATTAATTATGAATTTTTGCAATGAAGGCAGACTGCAGTGACCTACTAGAGACTAGCACAGGGTCTCTATGATGTTTCGGTAATAACTTAGCCACAGATGAAGCTTTGGAAAAAGAATTGGATGCATAACCAAAGTTGTTGGTTGGTTTTTTTCCCCCATCGGTTAAGTGTCTAAATACTGAAATTTGAAGGGAATAAAAAGATTGCATTAATTAATATAGATCTGGCAGATAATTTATCCTCCAAAAAAAGGGAAGGAGTTGGTTGGTTTAATTTTTTAAATTAAAGTTTCTGATTTTCATTTCAGAGTGACAATTTTCTTTGTTAAATAATTGGCATCAATCAAAGAAATATTTCCTTTTGAGTAAAAAACAAAATATGTTTCCATTTGAATCAATTATACAAGCCTCTGTGTGTACAAATTTTTCTTTCACTAACCAAAAATTGCACTAATTAGAGAGCTTTTTCAAGGGTCTATTGATTCATATATAACAGAAAGTCTTAAAAGAAAAGTGGCAACATTTTGACTTTTTACATATGTTCATTCTTGCTGTTTAGAAGCTAGTAACAGGCAAATAAATCCTTTTCTGGGAAAAGGGGAAATTGCTTGTGAGAAAGTAATGGAGATTATTTTTTTCCTTCTCTAAATGGACTGTCCATTTGGCAGAAAGACATCTTAGGCAAACATGAGTTTTCTTCTTGTTCTTTTTTGTTTGCTTTGTTGCCCCAGATATCTACAGAATGAGTAAACTGTAGAATTTTTTTCCTCCTCTTGTGCAAATTACATGTGAGCACATAATTATCTGTTACAGTAATTACTTCATTTCTACACAGAGGTAGCAACTATATGCAAATAAAGCACACAAATACCTGAATATTTTGGTATTTGTGTTTCATGTGCATGAAAATATGTGTCACAATTTCTATGTAAAGGTAACTGATGATCATCTCATTTCTAGTGAAATGCAAACAAGTTCTGTATGGCATATCTCAAGATCTAAATTCAATTAGACTCGTGTAATGATCTGTCAAGAGGGTATTACATGCAGGGTTTTCCAGATATCAAAACCTTTATATGTTATATCAAACACTTGAACAAAATAGTTGTGAATTAGGGGTATTAAATAAAATCTGCCTCAGCTTCGTGAGATTTCCTCTCGAGGATTCTCCCACAGATATTACAAAAAGATCAACCGAGTATTTAGCATCCTACCAATGACTCCTTCTCCATGTAAGGATTAGACAAGGACAGGCTTAAAATTCACCCTTGGCAAGAGTCTGTGCTTGAATGGGGTTCTCTCTGATCTGGGTTAAGTCCTCAGTAACAAAATTGTGGCTCTTGCTGTATTTTTATGACAGTATCCCTAAAACTTCTCACCTCTTACACCTCAGACAGTGAAGAATGTCACAGTATTTCTTGAGGTCTGCAAGTTTTGATGTACTTTATGCTATTTGGCCCAGACTAAATAAGACAAAGAGACCTCAGCCCTAGTTGGTGTCCTGTGGTGGGTGCTTAGGATTCTGCCCTTTTCCTTGGAAATACTGAAGTGTGCCCAGGATGAAGGCACAAGTGTGGAGAGATTAAGCATGATTTGGTCTAGGTTGTTTATCTGCTGAACACCATTAACCACAAATTAGCTGGCTCTTCTGTGGCCATAAATTAATAAATTCCATTAGTGAGCAGTCAATTACAGGATGATTATTTTTCCCTTCCACCTTGTGTGCTTGGCTATTTGCATCTGTGGTGCTTTCCTTCCGTCCACGGGGCAGAGCAGGAGGTGATGCAGGCAGCACCCATCCCACGGGGGACTGGCTCTGAGCAGTGCTCACCTCTCCTCGCAGGGACTGGGCTGTGAGTAGTCTCTCCTGTCCTCACTTCTCTGGTGCTTTTGATGTAATCAGCCAGGTCCCTCTTATTGAAATATTTGGATTTTTCAGTTTTCCTGACTTCACGTTTGCAATTGTTGCATTGCCCACCCTGTTTGTGCTTCCTTGTAGATGTGTCTGTACTTCTCTCCTCTCTGAGTGTCACCTACTCTGTGGTAGAAGCATCGTTCTCCTCTATTCAGATCTCTGTAGATCACAGACTGTGACAAAATTGTCTGATTCCTGCCTGGCAGATCTTTCATACGGTCTTTTATACCTGACTATGTCTTGTACAGGTTCTGAGTTCATTTTATTGCAGATCCCCTCAGGTAAAGAATCTGTGGCTGTGTTGAGAAGTCTCTGGGGAACCCTTGTCCATAGCAGCTCGTGGTCGGCATCCCCCCCTGCCTCCCTGTGCCACATCTGCTACAACCTGTCTCTCCCCTGCAAGGATTGATGCACAGCGACAATGGATGTCTGACATTGCATGGTTTTTAGAGGAAAGAGTCTGTTTCTTTACCCCTGTGCTTATATATCATCTAGTCCAGTGAAGTGTAGGTTAACTGATAGTCCTAAAGGCTCTCTAGAAGTGCAAATAATAATATAGAGAAATAAATTAATTCTGGATTTACAAATTAAGGATTTCCTCCCCGTACGTAGCATATGAAATATATCAGCACAAAATTAATGTGTAATTAGATATACGGAATATTTTGTCTATTATGAAGCATCCTAGACAGGAACGGGAAATACTAGTTCATTCTTCCAAATCAAAGTTATTCCAGTTCTTTAATCCTTCCTTAATGATTTCCTAAATTAAATGTAGAAAAGCTATAGGAAACAAAGAATAACAGCATTTATTTCATTCTTTATTTTTTTTATTCTTTGAAAGGTCTGATATTGAACATGTGAATGAAAAGACAGTAAGAAATCTTTTCATTTAGATGAAAAGACAGATAATAGACAGGTTTTTAGATATAGTAAGTTCTGTGCTTTCAGTCATTCATTTCAATAGCTGAGGTACTGCTAGAGAGCTGAATTATGGTAAACTGGCCAAACGCATCCTGGGAATTTCAGGGGATGATGCAGAACTGGGGGCAATGCAGATGAAGGAGGAGTTTCAGGCTCCCTGTCTCGCTCCCCAGTGCAAACTGGTCCAACGGGAGGAATGGATGCTTTTAAAACAGCCAATTTCTGGGAGGACTAGTCCCATAAAGCACCTGCTTTTAGCAGAGCCTTTGAAGCATGCTTTGCAATCTTTGAGCACAATCTTATTCCTGTTCAAACTGCAGATTAGAATGAGGAATGAGATTGGTTGTTTGGTGGCAGCCTTTAAAAGAAATGATTTATAAACACAAACTGTAACTAAATTTTGAAGGGAACTGCATCTCCAGACATCAATGGCATGATTAGAAACACCGTAGGGAGTACATGCATAAAGCTCCTTTTAATTCTCAGCTTTTCAAGCATTTAATAGCTTGACAGCAACATTTTAATAACAGCCGACTAGGCCCAGTTTTGGCATGCGCCGCATACGGAAACAGCTCCTGGAACCTGTCCATGGAACAGCGAATTCTGTTTCTGCAGGCAAGAGCTCAGGCGGAGATGGAGCACTTTGAATTCAGGACACTTCTCCTTGCCCGGTGCTTGGGAACGTTACGTGTTCTCCTCACCGTCACGTTCCTCACCGCCCCTCCGCGGGGGGTTGTGCTGAATTAATTTTCCAATGCACATTTTCCTTCTAAACTGACTTCACTGAGTAGGGCTGAAGAAAGCAGTTCCAGTTCTGGAGTTTTGTGGCATGCTCTGAGCCTCGATCAGTGACAAGGCAGAATGGGTACGTCTGGAGACCCTTTGAATGGGACTTCTGAACACTAGAGCTCCTGTCAGTAGTTACTGCCTTTAAAAAGAGAAAAAGATTTGACCCTACTGAACCTTGGTTTTAACCTTTAGAAGGGAAAGTGCTTTAAAAAAGAAGCATTTTAAACTCAGTTGAGTTTCAAAGAGTTCAAAGTCCTATTTCCTGATAATAACATATCTTTGATTCTCTCTTGCATTGCATTTTGTACAGTCCCTTAGACCTCTGAAAGAAAAATGTAAATATGGTTATGAAAAGTGGATGCTGATTGCTGCAGGAACAGTATGTACCAATAAGTAGTTTATTCAAGAAATTTGAATATTTAGAGGATTAAAATTGAACTGCTACTTAGGACCTTGTATGCAATAAGACTTCAGTCTTCCATCAGGAACAAGATGTAGATTTAGATCAAAACAATTATCTTTATAATGCTTTGATACTACTTTGGCTGGTTGATTATCTTTGCTTTCTATTTGTGGGATGTTGCTTTTCTTTTTTCTTTTTTTAAAAAAAGAAGTAGAAATTGAATTAAAAAATACATTTGTTTCTATTGGAAGAAACTTCTGTGGCTTTTTAGCTTTTGTAAGTTCCAAATCTTGATCAAATTTGATCTTGCTATATCATTTTGCAAAAGATGGAAAAAGACACTATTTGCTAATCAGCAGCTGACAAAACACTCTAGTGGGAATTAAATTCACAAGGTATTTCTCAGTATCGTGTGTTTTTTCATTTTAAGACAAGAAAAATTAACTACTTTCATTCATCACATTTGTAGCTTAACGTAGCAGAAATAGCCTACCACTCACCCAGATTTATCCACTGACCTTGTTAAGTATCTGTGGGCTTCTGTAGGCAAGTGCCCTAAATATAGAAGCAAATTGCAAATGTTGTTTGACCAAACGCTCTTACATTGGCTGGGAAATGGTGCTCATGCGAGATGCGCACAAATGCTGGAAAATGAATTAATTTACCTGTCATTTGAGCGTGTCAGCTCCTGATATGAAGCAATACACGCCAGCAGAGATAGACAAAGACACAAGGCATTAGACAATTCAAGTTTGGGCCAACCTGTACCGTGGCAGTAATTGTATACTTGAATTTTGTAATGTGGATGTTTCTCATTCTTTTGGCTGGTTTCCTTCTCTGTCTGAGCCCTGGTCGTAGCTCATCTGTTTCCCAGGGCTCTTCTGGCTCAGGGGTGGCACAGATGCCGTGGGCGACGCTGCTCCAATTCCCAGGGACTCAGTGTGGCATCTCCTCAACAAGTGCAGTCACCAGGTTAGGCGTATTTTAATCTACAAAATCAGGAAGAGCAATTGGAGACAACTACACCATCCCTGTAACCCTGTCTTGTCTCTCAAAGCAAGTAAAAGACTTTTTGTTATTAACTTTAAAAATAATGGATATGGTGAATAATTGTACAATAAAATGGTAGTGGAGAAGGTGAGGCTCCTTTAATTGGATTATGAGTTTTCCAAGCTGAATTTTTAATGGAGATATTCCCCCCATTGGTCTCTATATTACTGAAGAGTAGAGGGCAGGGACCCTGCAGATGCCTGTCCAAGCAATCAACCATAGCATTTTCAGTATCAACACATTTCAAAGCTGCAGTCATTTATGCATGTGCTTATTTTTAAGCATGTGAAAAATCCCGTTGCCATCAAATATAAATCTCCTTTGGAGGTGCCTGGCTGGACTTAGATATCCATTAGAAATCAGAAAAACTCAGATATCAAACCCCAGCTTTTTTCTGATGGCATTTTGGCCAAAATGAGCCATACAACAGAAAATGTATCGAAGCCCAAGTCAACTGAATTAAAGCTTTTGAAACTCTGGCTCCAAAACCCATGTAGAAGGGTTGGCATCTTTAGGTCAGAGGATGTCCTTGCTGATAAGCTCTATGCTTACTCCTAATATCAGCACCACTTTCAGGATCATTTATAAATTCAATTGCACTGCTCCAAGCACAGCACATCCATCAGTGTCGGTGGCAGCTCCGGGCTGAAAGGGGCAGCTGGAAATGCCGAGAGGTACAAAGGCAGCAGCTCTGCTCACCACAGAGCAGGTTCTCCAGGGGAGTGACCGAGCTGTACCCCTGTGGTAACGGTGGCCTTGGGCTCTTTGAGTACAGCCTGTGGCTTGGCTCTGTTCTTACTCTGGCAGGTGACAACACTGAGTGGAAATTGCACAAAAGCATTCAAAATGTGTGAAAGATGAGCACTACACTTGGAAAGACTTCTTGATTTCTAGCAGATAAAGAGATATTAACACCCTCTCAACTAACCCTTGCCTTGCATTGGTAAAAATATATTTTAAAATATGACTGGATTAAAAGAAAAATTTTTTTCAATCCTTCCATTTGGATTTCTCCCAGGATTAAATGCATTAAGTTGCTACACTGGTGATTGCAGAAGTTAGATTAGAGATGTAGGTAACTGGTTTTGAGTTTAAAGCATATATAAAGGCAGCTTTTCGTTGGTTTATACATTTCACTGCTCCTTTTAAGGTAGCAACCCCCCACATTTCAGTGTAAAGATGTTTCCTGCAGAAAAATCAGGACCAAAATAAACAGATAAGATTTGAACAAAACTGATCACTCAACAGCATCTATATGATCCATAGACTTTAATCCCTGTTACTAGCAAATCTTTTCTGAGTTCAGTGGCATTGTTTGCTTTAGCTCCCTAAAAAATGCACATGATGGGAAGAGGTATGTTGATAATAATGTGCTGTGAATAGCATGAAGGCATTCTGTGCACAGCGTATCATATCATCCGTCATTAAGTTTTTCTTCTCCCTCTCTTGCTAATGGCAGTGAATCAAATATTTAAATGCATTTGTTAGTCCTACGTGCATCTATAAGATTATATTGAGCAGGGAAGAAACAGATTGTGTAGTACAAAATTAGGCTCTAAAGTGCATTTTAAACTAGAGGTTTAGTAACGGACACGGGGCAAATGAACTCAGAAAATTAACATTAGAATTTGCACTTAAAATGCTTCCTAATTGGCACCTCTTGGGATACGTTTTGAACTCACCCAACACGATTTTTTTCTTTTTACTGAAAACAGTCAGTTTGGGCTGACAGCACCTGGGTCATAGTGAATGAGAGATGATGATGCATTTGGCAGCTTTTCTAGTTGAGCACTGACAAGTCTTGTTCTCTAAAGAAAAAAATCAAAACATATCAATCCACATGCTCACTGTACTGAGGAACTTCGTTGTCATATCTTTCAAATTGTTTTAATGTTCCAGTGCTGCAGAAGTGAATGCATAACAGAAGGAGACAACTATATGCAGTTTCACTTTGTTGAAAACAACTACATAAGGAAAGCAGAACATAACTAGCAGAGTCCTGATAAGGTCATGTCAAACAAATTAATAGGAGACGGAAAAGAAAAGCTTAAAAATCATTCCTTAAAGACGATAGTCCTGCTGGATGGAAAACTAGTTGGGCCAGCCAATCCAGTCCTCCTCTTGCCTTGCTGCCTCTTATGTCCTCAGGATCCTGTGCTGTCTAGAGCTTCTGAGTTTATTTCCTAATCCTTTTCTAGGGTGTTTGTGTGTGTGTGCTGACCTGATCTGCCATCCAGACCTCATTAGGACTGTTTACTGACTCAGATCCAAAAAGCCACCTCCTGCCCTCTCTTCCAGTTGAGAGAAAGACAAGATGAGAAAGACGTCATATTGGCTTCAAATTATTTTTGAGTGCAGAACGCTTGGGTTTCCAGAGGGAGTGCTCAGTGTGCACCATTTCCAGCGGCTCTGGGGAGGCTTTAGCAGCTGGAAACCCGCCTCGTTCTTGGCTGGATTTGCCGAGACATCAAACAACCTGGGGCTGATTTTTGGTAGTAGCTTTTGCATCACGGGGCTGTATCGCTGCTTAGTTACTGTTCTCTGCAGCCTCAGACAGGCTCCAGATGATGCTGTCACGGAGTGACCTGAGCCCGCAGATCAAAGAACGAAGGGTGTACAGGAGGGAATCCTGTTGGGAGGAGAAGGGTTAATTTCAACCTTAGTCTGGGGATAAATGCTTAGAATATGTAAAGACTTTTTTCACTTCTTTAGGGGAAGGGCAGGGTCACTTGTGCTCTCATTGTGGTCTGTCTGCACCAACAGGATGGAGCATATGCTAAAACCCCCACTGAAAGATAATTTTCAACCTTAGTTAAATTCTACAGACCTGGGCAGTTCCTTTAAGTTCTGGCTTCTAGTTGGATATGACCCAGTAGCTATACAGGAGTCCTGTGTTTTTCTTGCAATAGAACTTTGCGATTATATTTAGGAATGCTTAAATTCTCTGTTAGAGTGAAGAAAAGTAGTCTTGAATTCATGATTCTTACTGTTTCAAACACAAGGAACTTAATCTGCAAAAGATATTCCTGAACAGGATTGAGCTTTATTGAAGGACTTTGTGAAATAACGAATAGGATAATTTTTTTTTTCCCGACTTTACCGCTGTTGTTTGTTGTGAAGAAATTGAGAGACAAGAAGAAAAAGAGGATAGAGGAATGAGTGAAAAGATGTCCTGACATACAAAGTTGCAGAAGTAATATCTGTGACCTTAAATCCTTTCATTCTGTCTCCTTCTGTTAAATTGCCCAAGGGCTACTCACAAGTATATGAGCAATTGTAGGAATTTTTTTTTGCCTGCATTGAAAATACTCTAGTCTATAGGTTCATGTTTAAATATAGCATTGTTTGCTTCCTTGTAACCTGTTGCTTACTTCTACTGACTTAAATGTCCCGAGGCACAGTCTTCTCATCCTTTTGTCAGTGGAATCTACTTAATTATTCACCTTAGAGCAAAGATGTTACAATTATAGCCTTCCCTTTGTATAAGCAACCAAGTATCTCTTTGACTGTTATGTTAACTGTTTAAGAATTAAAATATCTGGGTATAAATCTGTCCCCTTTATTCGTCTGAATTCACGGGGTTGCATTGCTTAGCGGAGAAGTTGGGATTTAATCTGATAACTGCTGGTTTACAGATCACAAAGGAGGAATCTAAAATTCCGATTAAAGAAGTGTGGGAAAGCATTTACGCATTTGGTTTTTTTCAAAGGATTTCTGTGGGCTTGGGATCTGGCACTCTCTTTTTCTTCCGTAATGATTTACAATTATCTCCCTTCTATCCTCAACAACATGTGTGAAAAGAGTGCTACTTCTAATGATTTCCCATCCTGAATCCTTCCTACAAATTTTCCTGTGTTTCCTAGTCCTCGTCCTTCTATCAAAGGAGGAACCTGGAGTGTGTTCCCCCTTGTCTGCAGCAAGTGTTTATTAACATATTTACCATCAGAAATGCCTGTGTGCTCAAGGTGGGAGGGGGCACTGCAGAGATCCTGTTTATACAGGTCTATAATCAATCATGGTTGGGTAAATTAGTGATAAAATTATCGTGTGTATCTACTGGTCTGCATCTTTGGCAGTCGGTGGGGGGGTTTTGTATGTATAAATGCATAAAAAGAAAGTTTTGCAGCTTTTCCTATACAAGATGCACAAGCGTGATAAAACATCTTAAGTTGGAAACTCTCAAAGTGAGTGTTCTCTAAGCGGCTGCAAATTTTAAATACCTCATTTTCCAATTTTAATCGGGACAACAATGCAACAGTTTTCAGGCACTACAAACTACAGTTTGGGACCTGTAGGAAATGAGGACTCGGCACCTTAGGAGGACTGGTCCCTGATCAAACAGCGCTGGGTTCATTGAAATCATTCTCAGTGCTCATGACATCATGCCACGCTTTTCAATCTCAAGGTTGTTTTTTGTATTTAGTATAAAGGTCATGTTAGGATTAAAAACAATGAACAGCTCACAGCGTGTCTAGTGACCCTGTAAGAGAAATGCTAACGCATTTCACAGTAAAATATACGTGTGCTAAGTGCAGTGCTGTGTCCAAGAAGTGGAATTTTCTAATTACGTAGTCATTTTGAGAAGGAATGTGCTTGTTAGAAGCAGGCCAGGTGTGCACTTGTGATGGGAGTTTGAAACACTGCATAATTACACACCTTGCATAATATAAAGTTTACAATAGCCATACAATTGATGCAGCAAGATGTAAATACAAGTTAAAGCGTCTAAAAGGACACCTGTAATCTAGCCTACAGCTATTACAATTATGTTGGAAACACTGTCTTGCATTAAGATTTATTAGTGTGTTAAAATTGCCACGATTCTCAAACAAAAAAATTATGAGAAATACTTTGAAAAATTACTTGAACGACATATTTTCAATGACAAATGAAAGTTACTTGAGGAATCTTCTTGAGGTTCCCTGAGGGGGGAAGTCACAGTAAAATGACATTTATTTAAATATTGTTCAATTCAGTAATTGTACAGTAGTTTCCAGTACATTGGTTTTTATATTTTCACGTTTCTGAGGACTTGAATAGTGTGTGCCCATCCAAAAGATCACAAAAACTTTACCACATTTCAATGAATGAAAACCATTAGGGCAAATTTAAAAAGAGAGGAAGGGGGAAAGAGAAGTTATTTCTACCATAGTCCCTGTGTAATCTAATATGGTTTCCACAGAACTTTTCTTGCTGTGTGTAGAGATTTGAGTTGAAAGAGATCAGCAAGAAGATTTCCTCAGTATTACTGGAAAATGCTTCTGATAAAGGGGTTATTTTCCAGCACGACTGGGCAGTGTTGCCGGATGACCCCTTGAAGCAGGGATAAAGAGACAGTGCCTCGTGTGTTGTGCAGCCATTCCTGTCACAGGGTGAGGTGCTCAGCTGGGGTGTGATGCAGGAGGGGATGAGACCTCTCGGTCCTGGTATCACCCTTTGCCTGATCTTCCTACCTTGTGCCTGCAGCCCCCTTCTCTGCAGTGTCACTTGTCCTATCCTGGGCACAGGGACTGCTGGAGACCCAATGCAGTGCAGGTACTTTGCTCTTCCCCTGCAGTTTAGGGCCACTCTTTGCAGAGCCACCCCCAGGGAGGAGGCAGCTCCGGGACTGGGGAGCTCCATGGCCGCCCTGCACCCAGGGGACCTGCGTGGCCCTGGGGAGCAGCAGGTGAGGTGGTGACTCAGCCAGGTCCATATGGGCAGAGCAGAGGGATGTGCTGGGGCCTGTGCCCTGCTGGGATGCCCCCCCCAAGCCGGGCACAGGAGGGGCCGTGCTGGGACAAGCAGCTGGCAGAGGGGCTGGGAGTGCCCGTGCTGCCGCAGCCTTGCCCGGGCAGGTCACCCGCTGCTCTGGGCATCTCCACCCCTGGGAGCTGCATGTGTGTGCATGCAGGTGGGTGATACATATACATGAGGGCTGTTCACATGAGCAAGCACCACCTTGGGAGAGGCTCCCAGGGCAGCTGTACTCTGCAGGGCACAGGTAACTTCTGTGCTCTGCATCTCTAGAGCTAAAAGCATTGTGCAGGTCTTGGGTCTGTGTCAAGGGCCTCCCTGTTAAAGCTGTCCCTGATATTTTCTCTGTCCCTGCTCTTGCAGTCCTTCTCTCTCATTGTGCCCAATTCACTGTGATGATCAATTCATTTCAATTCTGTTACTGTTTAGGATATTCAGCCCAGACCTGTCCCCCTTCAGTCATAAAATTGGGGATGCTAATTATACTAAAGGGAAAAACGAGTCTCTCCATTTGTCTGATTGAGGTGGGAGGTTATTGCTCTATTTTCCTGATTTATTTGCTGCTGCTTTGTGAATAATAGAACAAGCCTTCAGGACAGGAACTTAGACCAAGCAATGCTCACGGTATTATTTCCTTCCCTGGCTGTTTAAACCACCCACCAGTTTTCCATGCCTTGAGGTAGGAAAAGGAGTTTGCTGCTGCTGACCAACGTTCCTCACGCTGCCATCGCAAACACACAATTACCGGTGACGATATAAAGTGCTGGTGAAGAGCAGAGCACATGCCAGAGGGGTGAAGTAATACAAATAAAGGCTCTGTACATTACAGGCAGTGCTGACAGGTAACAGGTGGTTTGTGGAAAAGCAGCAGGTATCCCTGCACAGCAGCTTCTCTGAAATACAGCAGAGAGAGGAGAAGGGAGCCAGTGCCAGGTGTCCTCTGCTCATAGAGAGACAGGTGAGATCTTTGAGTGACCTGCATTTATCACCAAACTGCTCACTTCCCCCAGGTGCTGGGGAATGATTTAGCAAAGGCAGTGGGAAAGGAGATGAGCAGCAGGCTTGGGAAATCCAGGTGCCCTGAGCTACCCGTTGTGGGCATTTCCCCATCTCCTGGAGCTGAGGCTGCTCTGAGCAGGAGACGGGAACTTGGCTGCGCTGTTTGATTAGGATCCATATCCATCAAAGTGGAAAAATGACAAACAAAGGGTTCTTTTTACTCATAATTTAGAAGGAAGTGTAAAATCTGGTGAGACAAGTTTAGTAAAATAAAGGCACAGGAAAGAGCCATTCAGTGCTTGCCTGCATCCCATAAAGAGGAACAGCTCTCCTTGGCTCTGACCATTGACTTTTAAATTTAGAAAAAAAACAATTTTACAAACAAATGATTCTTTGACTCTTTTTTTTGTTTGTTTGTTTGTCCAATTGTTATCACAATCGATTAACTCATTTTTCCTTTCCTCATATTTGAAGATTTTTTAATTGATTGTGACCGACACATAGGCAAATAGCCATCAGGAAAGGGCAGAAGAATTGTTGGGAAAAGTGAAAGGAGAGAAACATGAGATAGGGATTATAACTTTGTACTGGACATATGGAAACCTGCGTGAGAAGGGTGCTCATAGGAAGGTAGGATGATAGTGGCTTGCAGAGGATTTGCACAAAACACAGTGTACACTCCTTGCTCCTTCGACCTGCACTGAACCCTGCCCATCAACTGTCAGCACTACTTTGCCTCTGTTTTGTGAAACTATGATTGGAAATTTAAACTGAAGAATTAGCAGTGTGTGACAATGACTTCAGTTGTACTGAAGGGTAGCACTAATGATGTGCAAACCAGCAGCTGAAATGCTTCCACCCCCACCAGCACAACCCATGTTAAAAGTGTGGCTGATTTTTATGTGGACTTTGCCTGCAAGGAAGGGGTCTCTATTGTCATAGCATGGAATGTAGAGAGCAAAAAATGAGATTTTTCTTTTTTGAGAAGAGCAAAAAGCTCACAAAAATTACTGTATTTGTGAAGAATGTTCCTTACTGTGTAAAGAGCTCAGTCTATTTTTCAAAAAGTGAGGTGACCCAGTGCCTCTGGGGCAAGGTATGAAATAGTATGTTTCTAATCTAGTGAAGAAAGACATAGAAAGAACCAAAGGCTGGAAGTAAAGTTCTTGAGCCAGTTAAGTTCACCTTAGAGATGTAAAGCATTGAGTAACAGGACATTTAGCCTTGTGGAAAAAAAGAGAAATTACTAAGTGAAATAGTAGTTTCTCACGTTGGTCAAGAGAATGTCATTCTGAAAGAAGCATTTTATTCAAACACAGAGAATTGGACTTAAAACAGATTTCAACAGATAAAGGGAATATCTTAAAATTCAGGGGTGGCTGGGTGGCCCAATGGAGCTATCTGTGGCTTTCCTCAATTGGTTATGGTCCTAAATAAATTAGAGACATGTCGGATAGGAATAGCAGACCTCTGACTCTCTTCCTTTGCCCACTCTGACTCATGCAATCTCTGCAAAGACATCTATATTTTGAGGGTGGGAAGGGAGTCCTGTGCCTTTAGTTTACCAAACATGTCACACCAGATTTTACACTTTCCTGTATATTATAGAAATCTAAATCTAGCAATTGTGGCCAGATTCCAGTCCCTTTACATCATTTAGGTGGATAATTTGTTCCACTGTGTTTTTCTTTCTTCTCAGCTGTACTTTCTCTTTGAAGCCTCCAGCTACTGGGTTGGGGAGGTAAATTGGAGTCTTTCTTGGTCCTGAATTGTGCCTCTTGTTTCAATTTTTTGGAAATCACATAATTGATTCATTGCAGGATTGCTTGCATTCGTATGATTAAACAACTGGAACCCCTATTCACAGAAGCTGCTGTGTGAAAATTGTTATGATACTTCAGAATGATCTTTTAGTACTTCCTTTCTTGGGGCTACAGGAGGAACAAGGTTTTCCCTGTGACACTATATGCAAAAAAGGTAGTTGCTCAGTTTTCAGCATGTGCACTTATTGGGTTGGTGTTGCTGCTTTGGAGCGTGTGCAGGTCCTAAGGGTCATTGTTCCTTTTTGTTTTATGTAGTTACAGATATAGATACCTGGGGCAGGGCTTTGCCCGGCAAGAATTTGGCCCTAAATACTTGCTGTGGAGCAATAGAGATCTGTCTGTATCAGGGAAATGTGCTGGTGATAATGTCTCTGGTCATAACAAGCTGTAGTGAAGATGCTTTGTCAGGAGATGTGTTGATGGTGATTGCTGGAGTGGGTATGGGTACAGCTCAGCTGTGCTTTGGGTCTGGGCAGAGAAGCACCAGTGAAACACAACCAGACTTTCTTTTAGGGTAGGTTTTTTTTGGCTGTTTGTTTTATCCCACACACAGCCAAATCTCGCTTAGTTTCGAAGCATCTGGAATCTTGTAAAGATCAGTAAAATGATAATAGAGGAAAAGAAGAGCTTTGAGAAATGATGTGGAATTTCAGTCCTCTGAACTGCACTGGTTTTCATAAGCAGTTAACCCTTAATCAGGGCTAAGCCACCTTTTAAAAAAACAGCAATGTTTTTTACCCATCAGGTACCTGTGAGGTACCCACCAAAAATGGAGAAGATGAAGGTCTTCCCCTTTCCAGAACTAAGCTGGAAGGGTAAAGCTCTCTCAGACTCTTTTAAAAGAAGGCCTCTTTTACAGGTCACCCCTGTATAAGCATTGGGAAGCACAGAGCATCTTTCTCGTCTGCTCATGTGGAAGTCTGCTTAATGCTAATTAATGCCTCTTTGGGATGGACACCTGCAAACCAAGGCCTGGATTCTGTGGACTGCATTATTGCATTATGCATATGTATGTCTAAGGAGCTGCTGTGGACGGATTTATGCCATTCAGGCATTTTTTTTATCTTACACATATTTAGATTCTTCTGTCCTAAACATAAACATATTTAGAAGAAATAAAAATGCAAATGAATAACTGGTTTGTGTTTGGTTAGCAAAGGGAGCAGGAAGTGTGGATGTGCAAATGCCCAGCAGGCTCAGGGGATAAACCTCTTCCCTTTAATTTTTACAATGGGTTCTCAACATCCAGTATAAACAAAACTCAGCAAATTATTCCTTGTGCTCGGCTGTCCAATCATCTGCTCCTTTATTCCTTATTATATACATACTGCTTGAAAAGTAATTTAGGCAACTGGGAAAGCGCCATGTGAGATGCAGAGGAAGTCTTAACCACCAGGAATTAACTTAAAATTTAAATTTGTATAATATACGAGTCGCATAATCAGGAAGTTATTATTTTAATCAATTCAATAAAGTGGCCAAGATGTGAAGAGGAAAGTTAATGTAAAAGCTATAGGAGAAGTCTCTCAAAACCATTATTGTGAGTGAAACAAAGATTATTAACTATGCATTTAATCGGTGGTGGAATTTGGTGTGTTTAAAGAGCCTGTGTAAAAATAGTCTTGAATATTGATCATATCGTGATAGCTCCTGCACGTGTGAAGGGAGATGGGTAACTCACTGCAAACATAATAAAAATAATCATCAAGTCATTATTATTAGAAAATAAAAATGAAAAAAAATCCTGCTGTGGATTTATCAGACAGCAAAGCAAACCAGGCTGGATGAAGGAAAATTTTTGTCAAAAGCATTCTCTGCAGAAAATGTAGATTTAACCAAAACTTGGAATAGTCCAAACAGCTGCTTTTTTTTTTTTCCCCCTTAAAAAATGGTGAGGATTTTGATGCAATATTATTTTAAGAAATGAAAACAGCAAAACTTTTTTTTTTTTAATTTCAGAGTAGACTTTTCCTTAGATAATTTATATTTTTTTAAAAAAGGTAAAAGAGTTGTCATAGAAACAAGACATTCTTACTCCACTGAAATGAAATATTTTGATTGACCAAACTGAAATTTTGCCCTGGGATACCCCCTATTCCAAGTTGTATTGCTGTTTACTGTTTTAGTCTGCTTAT